>JBBPKN010000476.1:0-38576 GCA_038089275.1 Pulveroboletus cf. rosaemariae
GATTGTGGACCCCAGTTCATCTCAGAATTTTCCAGACAGCTTAACAAAATTCTTCAGATCAAGCAGAAGATTTCTACAGCCTATCATCCAAGAATGGATGGGCAAACAGAATGAATTAATAGGGAAATGGAGACATATTTAAGGAACTTTATTGCTAAAAGACAAGAACAGTGGGCTGACTGGATTAAAATGGCCGAATATCATAATAATAATTCTTATTCCACCTCTATGAAAACCACACCCTTCAAAATTACCAAGACCTATCATCCACAAATGGGTTTTGAAGCACCACCTAATACTGTTCCTTCCTTCTTATTTCTTCGAGATATGTCTAAAATGTTCAAAGAAGTCAAGGAAGCTTTGGAAAACACAAAAGAAAGAATGGAAAAGCAAAACAAGATAAGCATGCCAACATATACAAAAGGCCAACTAGTATTGCTTTCCACAAAAAATCTATCGCTTCCTTATCCTTTATGAAAATTGACCAAGAAATGGATTGGGCCTTTTGAAATATTAGAGGTTATTCCTTATGCAGTTCATCTCAAACTGCCAATAACCATGAAAATCCATTCTACTGTCAATATTTCAAGGATTAAACCATATCTTCCTTCTTTGAACAAGCAAGACATTCTCACACCAGATTCAATAATTATAACTGAAGATGGGCATGAAGAATATAAAGTTGACCATATTGTGGATTCTAGAATTTGAAAAGGAAAACTGGAATATCTGGTTCATTGGACTGGATATAGCGATCTAGATCAAACATGGCAAACAAAAGACAATCTTGCTAATTCTCCAGAACTTATAGAAGAATTCCACAAACTTTATTCTTCTGCATCATGCCATCTTTTCCTTTTGGATCAAAATTCATTCTTATCTTTATTCCAACCATATCATAACTATATGAAAGCCCAACCATTACAGGTATCTCATCTGGAATCCAAGACCTAAAAAGGGGATAGTGTTATAGTCCGCATTTTTCACTTTTCAATCATGTGACTTTATCTTATCTTTCCATGTGGTTATCTAATCTTTTATCTTATCTAGTCATGTGATGGGTCACATGACAGGTCTAGACCCAGGGCATAGGGTTAGCCTCATGTCTTCAGTCTGCTTTTTATTTCTGTTGTTCTTCTATTTTAGAAGCCTTATTCTTTTCAGCCAATTGACTATTCTCATGAGTGCTTCTATTCCATTTGATGGTGCCTCAGGGTCTGTGGGATTTTTCCCATCAGGGTCTTGGTCTGTGCACCTTTCTGTATTGTATAAATACTGTACCTTTAGCACATCTCAAGCCCCAGTCTTGAGCACTTGTATCATCTAGTATAAGTGTTCTCTTATATAACTCTTTGCTTAAACTCTCACATCAAAACTGACATCGCAGCCCTTCACTAGGGTTATATCACTCCTCTATACAACATCTATTCTTGTGCATAACAGTGAGGGGCAAGAGTAGATACCTTGCTTTTGCTAAATGCATTGGCAAAGTCATGATATTCCTAAGAAATGTCAGAAAGGTCAGCTGGAGGAGAAGCAATGGAAGCAGAATGGAGATGACTCTCTGGGGATCAGAGCTGCAGATAGAATGGGACTGAGCCATCAAGGCTACAGGTATGTGCAAACACTAATAAGCTGAGTAGCTCAATCAACAGAGGTTTGGGGTCATGGGAACACAGTAAATCGGGTTCAGAGTCAGCTTGGGGTGGAGAAACCAGAGGCTGCGGAGGTGAACTTGGGGGTGTTGGCATGTTTAGTTCAGATGATCAGAATGAGATATAACTTAATACCCAGTCAATCAACGGATTGTAGCAGGCAAGCCAGTTATGTTCTAGAACAAGAGAACTAGATCCATCCAATGGAGTGACATAGAATGTCATCAGAGTGATATCACTGGTTTCAAAACAAACAGAAAGATCAATGGCATTTATAATTATAGAATTGGAAGAGCCATCAAACAGTCAGAGCTGCAACAGAGAAATGGAATAAGTTGGAAGATTGTAAGTACTGACTAACTTGATGTCTACAAAGCAATCTGAAGAACCAGAGTCAATTAGGGCAGAAAACAGAGGAATTTCATGTGAAACAAGGGTAACAAGAGGCATAAGTGAAGCATTATCTAACAGAACAGACATGTTAAGTTTAACCTCCAGTAAAGCATGGGAAGGATTAACATAATCTCCAGCCCATGTGGAGTCTCAGAGGCTGTGGACTATTTTTTCACCTCTGAGATGGAGGTCTCTGGTTTGGTTTCCAGAGCAGAGGTTTTGGCACCACAAGCTTTGGCTGCCTTGGAGGAAGACTTGGGGCAGTCCTTTGCTATATGCCCCATGATACCACAGAATAAACAGAGGTGATTCTCCAGTTGATGCTTGCATTCTTTAGTAGTGAGCTTACCATCCTTACCAAGCTTGGATAATAAGTCCTGTTTCTGGGGAATGGACAACTTGGAGGAGCCAGGGTAATTAGTTGACTTGTTCCTTGATTCATTAGGACCAGAGGTCGAAGTGGAGGATATGGCAGGTTTATTGGAGGACTTGGACAGATGAGACAACTTTTCTTGTCAGCTAAGTTCAGATTTGCACTCCCAGTAGTGAGTGTCAATGGTCTGTACCAGCTGGCACAGCTCAATGAGTGTTAGCAGCTTGCCAATATAGGAAAGGTCATCTTTGATGTGGTCTGGCAGACCATTATAGGAATAGTGGTGGAGGGCACCTTCTCCATAACCCTGGACTTGGGATGCAATTCTGTTAAACTCAACTACATATTTGTTGATTCATTGACCATCCTTCATAGTCAACTGGTCTAGCTGGTGCTCTGCATCTTCAACTGGGTCATGGGGTCTGAAGTTGGTCTGGAGTTCCTGAACAAACTCCTTATAACTGTTCATCTACAAGGGGCAGAAGTCAGGGTCTTCGGTAAGGAGGAGGTCAGGCTCAAACCATTCCAATGCCATGCCCTTAAGGTAGAACTGAGCATAAGTGACCTTGGCTTGGTCATTGGCAAAGGCTTTGGGACAATCCTGGAAATTTAATTTGCATTGCACTAGAAAAATGCAGAGCTTCTGGAAATCAGTTCTGTCGAACTGGTCCAGTTTCTGTACTTTGGTATGCTGCGATGTTTCAGGGATATGACGGGAAGAGTGAGCTAATCCACAGATGGCACTAGTGAGATCAGTGATAGTATCATGGTGAATGGGGATAGGTTCCAGGTCTTGAAAAGGTTCAGGGTTATCCTCTGGAATATCGGAATACCCATTGGAGGGGTCATCTTCAGGTTCATCTGGTACTCCTGGCTGGGTGCCACAATTGTCAGGGGTGTGGGGAGGTTGAGGAACCTTGGAACCATTAGAGGCTTTATCAACTTGAGCACTAGATGTGGACGAGTGGGAGAGAGCAGAAGCCTGTGAGGCTGAGCCTGGTGTGTGGCAAGCAAAGAAGCTCTTAAACTAATCTAGGACAGTGTGAAAGCGAGCTCTGGTTACACAGATAGACATGATAGCAGTACCAGCACAAGCAGGAGTTTAAATATACTGTTATAAATGTTTCAACATACTCTGGGGGTACTCTGGATAACTCCAGAGTGGACAGAGCTTGGCTTCACCTTATGTGATGTGTCCTTATGCTAGTACTGAGTGCCCCAATTTACAAAGGGGTTGGAAACTATTGGAGGTCCAGGATCAGCTATAGGGCTTTTTTCCAACAAGAGGCACAACATCAAGCCATGGAATAAGTTGAGGGACTTTAGGGTAGGGTATGATGTCAAGTCATGAGGAAGGAGGGGTCTGGGGGGAATCATAACATCATATTATGGTTGATATTCAAACTAAAGTACAAGATACCAAACTCCAGTACTTATACCTCAGGGAGACAGATTATCTAAGGAGGGAATGGAGATATGAAAGGAGTTGTCTCATAAGCAAAGCAGGTGCCAATGCATCCTGGATACGAATGAAGATGTCAGAGGAGACAACATTGAATAATGTCAAACTGAAACTAAGTAATGACAGGGAGAAGTGTGGCACAAAGGAACAGGAACAGAAAGAGGTCAGAGAAACAATGGAGTTGTATCAGAATGGTATGGAGTTAGCATAGGTAAAGTTGTAATCAATCATTAGGTAGGAGAAGACAGAGGTAAAGGGAACTAGGAAACACACAGCTTAAAGCATAGAAGCAACTGGAGTTGCATTGGAGACATAGTGGAGTTGACCCATTGGCACAGGATGTGACAATTACTGATCTCACTAGCACCATTTACAGATTAGCTTGCTCTTCCCATTATACCCCTGAAACATTGCAGCATACCAAAGTATGTGAACCAGACCAGTTTGACAGAACTGACCCCCAGAAGCTCTGCATTTTTTTGGTGCAATGCAAGTTAAACTTCCAGGATTGTCCCAAAACCTTTGCCAATGACTGAGCCAAGGTCAATTATGCTCAGTCCTACCTTAAGGGCATGGCATTGAAATGGTTCGAGCCTGACCTCCTTTTTACTGAAGATTCTGACCTCTGTTCCTTGTGAATGGATAATTATAAGGAGTTTGTTCAGGAACTCCAGACCAACTTTGGACCCCATGACCCAGTTGAAGATGCAGAGCACCAGTTAGATCAGTTGACTATAAAGGATGGTTAATAAATCAACAAATATGTAGTTGAGTTTAACAGAATTGCATCTTAAGTCCAGAGTTATAGAGAAGGTGCTCTCTGCCACTACTTCTATAATGGTCTCCCAGACCACATCAAAGATAACCTTTCCCATGTTAGCAAGCCCCCAACCCTCATTGAGCTGCACCAGCTTGCTCAGACCATTGTTACTCATTACTGGAAGTGTAAATCCAAAATCAGCCAACAAGAAAAGCCATCTTACCCATCCAAATCATCTGATAAATCCTCTGTACCCTTCACTTCAACCTCTGGCCCTAATGAATCAAAGAACAAGTCAGCTAGTTCCTCTGGCTTTTCCAAGTTGTCTGTTCCCCAGAAGCAGGACTTATCATCCAAGCTTGGTAAGGATGGTAAGCTCACTGCCAAAAAATGCAAGCATCAACTAGAGAATTACCTCTGTTTGTTCTGTGGTATCACTGGGCATATAGCAAATGACTGCCCAAAGTCTTCCTCCAAGGTGGCCAAAGCTCACACTGCCAAAACCTCTGCTCCAGAAATCAAACTGAAGGCCTCTGTCTCAGAGGTGAAAAAATAGTCCGCAGCCTCTGTGACTCCACATGAGCTGGAGGTTGCATTGATCCTTCCCATGCTTTACTGGAGGTTAGACTTAACACATCTGTTCTCTTAGATAATGCTTCATTTATGCCTCTTGTCACCCTTGTTTCACATGAAATTCCTCTGTTTTCTGCCCTGATTAACTCTGGTTCTTCAGATTGCTTCATAGACACCAAGTTAGTTAGTACCTACAATCTTCTGACTTATTCCATTCCTCCATTACAGCTTTGACTTTTTAATGGCTCTTTCAATTCTATGATTATAAATGTCATTGATCTTTCTGTTTGTTTTGAAACTGGTGATATCACTCCAATAATATTTTATGTTACTTTGTTGAATGGATCTAGTTCACTTGTTCTAGGACACAACTGGCTTGCCCACTACAATCTGTTGATTGACTGGGTATCAAGTCATATCTCATTCAGATCATCTGAACCAAACATGCCAACACCTCTGAGCTTACCTCTGCAGCTTCTGGTTTCTCTGACCCAAGCTGACTCTAAACCTGATTCACTATATTCCCCTGACCCCAAATCTCTGTTGATCAAGCTACTTAGCTTATCAGCATTCATATGTGCCTGTAGCCTTGATGGCTTAGTCCCATTCTATCTGCAACTCTGACCCTCAGAGAATCATCTTTGTTCTGCTTCCATTGCCCCTTCTCCAGCCAACCTTTCCAGCATTCCTCAGAAATACCATGACTTCACTGATGTGTTTAGCAAAGGCAAGGCATCTACTCTTGCCCCTCACCACAAGTTTGACCTGAAGATTGATCTGAAAGAAGGCACCTTCCCATCTATTGGCACCATCTATTCCCTGTCACCCTCTGAGCTTGAAGCACTCAGGACTTTCCTAGATGAACATCTTGCTACTGGCTTCATCTGACCCTCTGCATCCACTTACACTGCCCCTGTCCTCTTTGTCCAGAAGAAGGATGGATCTCTCCAGTTGTGTGTAGATTTCCAAGGACTCAACAAGATCACAAAGAAAGACCACTACCCCCTTCCATGCATCTCTGATCTCCTTGATGCTCCAAGCCACACAACTATCTATACCAAGCTTGACCTTAGGCATGCTTATCATTTAGTTTGCATTGCTGAGGGCAATGAGTGAAAAATCTCCTTCTATATGTGCTATGGCTCATATGAGTGGCTTGTTATGCCATTTGAGCTTACCAATGCCCCTGCAGCTTTTTAGCAGTTCATCAATTCTATCTTTGTCAATCTTCTTGATATTTTGGTAATCATTTATTTGAATGATATTCTAATTTTCTCTGCTGACTGGACATTTCATATCAAGCATGTCTGAGAAGTCCTCTGCTGCCTCTGGAAACATGGCCTCTTTGCCAAATCTGAGAAATGTGAATTCCATACCAATTCCACTGAGTATTTTGGATACCAGCTCTCCCCTTCAGGGCTCACTATGTCCCCTAAAAAGGTTCAATCTATCCTGGATTGGCTCAAGCCTTGCAAAGTTCACAATACTCAGTCTTTCCTTGATTTCACTAATTTCTACTGCCACTTTATCTGGGGCTACTTCAACATTATCATTCCCCTGACTTACCTCACCCACAAGTCTGCTTGTTGGGATTTTGACACTTCTTGTTGCCTTGTATTCCAGTGCCTCAAGGATACTTTTACTTCTGCTTCTATTCTGACCCATTGGGTCCCCAATGCTCCCCTTATTGTTGAGACTGACACTTCAGACTACATGATTGCCAGAATCCTCTCACTCTGGTGCCCAGAAAATGAGGTCTGCCCTATTGCTTTCTATTCATGTATACTCACTGTGCCAGAACTCAACTATGATACCCATGATAAGGCACTCCTCACTATTTTCACTGTATTCAAGACCTGGCATCATTACCTTGAAGGTTCCAGTTCTCCAGTGGATGTCATCACTAATTACAAGAACCTGGAATACTTTGCTACATCTAAACTTCTGACCTGCTGGCAAGCCTAGTAATTGGAGTTTCTCTCTCAGTTTAATCTCATCATTTATTTTTACCCTGGTTATTTAGATGCTAAACCTGACACTTTAACTAGATAATGGAATGTCTATCCCAGAGAGGGAAATAATGACTATGCCCTCATCAATCCACATAACTTCTGGCCCATGTTCACATAGGAGTAACTTGCTGCATCCCTCTGGGCTTCCTTCCTAGCATCTCCAGTCTTTCAATCCACATCTCTCCTCAACATTGAAACCCTCCATTGTGACATTCTTTTGGCACTTTCTTCTGATTCCACCACCTCTATCCACTTGTCCAGCACCCTATTGTCCAACTCTCATTGATTTAAAGACCCAGAAGGCTTCTTGTGTCTGGACAACTGCATCTATGTTCCCAATGCCTCCAACCACTGCCTCCAGGTTCTCTGCTACAAGCATAACCATCCCTTATCTGGACACTTCAGTCAGAATTGGACACTGGAGCTTATTCACTGAGAATATACCTGGCCTGGCATTCACATATTCATCAAAGAGTACATTTCTTCATATACAGCTTGCACCCATGTCAAGATATCCCATTACAAACCCTACAGTTTCCTCAAGCAGCTCCCCATTCCAGAAAAGCCATGGAATTCCATCTCTATAGATTTCATTGAACAACTTCCAGCTTTCTTCAGTTACTTCACCATCCTTATCATGGTAGATTGTCTATTAAAGCAGTGTGTTTTCATTCCTACAGATGACAAGGTGACCTCCCCAGAGCTTGTTAAACTCTTCTTACTCCATGTTTTCTTCAAACACAGAGTTCCCTCCCACATCACCTCCAATTGAGGTTTCAAGTTTGTTTTCCATTTCTTCCAATAAGTGAATGAACCAAACTCTGGAGTAGTATCTATGTGTTTATTGCAACTATCAGCAGGACAACTGGTCTGAACTCCTGTCCCTCACAGAGTTTGCTTATAACAACATCCTGAATGCTACCACAGGTGTTTCCCCTTTCTTTGCTAACAAGGGCTACCATCCAAACATCTTTATGCATCTGGAATGTGATCTCACCTCTACCTGAGCTTGAGAATACACCATTGCCCTTAACTCTCTCCATGCCTTCCTTTGTGAAGAAATAGCTGCTGCCCAAGTTAGATACCAAGGTCCTGCAGATGCCCAATAATCTCCAGTGCTGGACTTTAAATTAGGTGACCAGGTATTTGTCAAGGCTAAGTACTTCAGGACTACATGGCCATTCAAGAAACTCACTGAAAAGAACTTAGGTCCTTATCCCATTATTGCTCAGGCAGGCTTGCTATCCTTCACACTTCATTTCCTGGAGAACATGATGTCTGTTCATCTGGTCTTTCATGTTTCTTAACTTGAACCTTCTGTCTCTAATGTGATCCCTGATCATGTGCAACCACCCCCACCACCAGTCAAGATCAACAGTGAACTGGAGTTTGAGATTTCTGAAATCCTAGACTCAAAGATAGATTGTAGGTGAAGGAACTGCAAATTACTATATTTGGTTAAGTGGTTAGATTATGAGGATACTGATAAGGAGATCTTGTGGCTCCTTGCCACTGAATTAGGTCATACTTTAGAGATCATTGAGGAGTTTCATCTCTGTTATCCAGACAAATCCAGGCCATCTTATGATTAATCAACTGAGTAGTGGATCTAGTGATCTAGTTACAAGATCCTCTATTTACTCAAAGATCACCTTTTCAATTTCCTTGTCTATCACAGAAATTCTGCCAATCTCCATGCAAAGTTCTGATAGCTCCACTGCTACCTTGTCAACCTCCCTGTTCTCACTCCCTAAACTCCTGGCTTCTCCAGTTTCCTTTACCCATGCCTTTTCCAACACATTAACCAGCTGTTTCAGCAGCCAGTTCTTGCACTTTGCCTCCCACCATATCTTTCCACACACCTCCCTTATTGATGCCTCCATCAGGTGACAGCCCTCAGCCATCTGCCAAAGACCCTTCTTTGTCTTCTCTAAGTTTGCCCTGCTATTGGGCACCTCTTTCTCTCCTGCCTTTCATCTCCATTTCCTCTCTGGCTTCTTCTGGCCAGGGCAGTTACACCTCACCTTTGCCTCTATACAGGCAAGGCATGATATTGACTTGCCCAGGCCCATCTTGCACTCCAGTCCCCAGTTATCACACCTCTGGCACCCTGGTCCCTCTTCTGCTCTCCTCTTACCATTGCTACTACTTAACCCTACCTGGGCTTGGCAAATTTCCTCCACCTAAGCCAGGTTTGAGTGCTAGGCCCTGATTGCATTTCCAGTACTCATCTATTTCCAGACCACCTCCAATGCTTTCTGCACCTCCTTTGCTTTTTTTCAAGCCTTCTCCTCTCTCCTTACTTTCCCCTGCTACTTCTGCTTGGTGTACTTCATGTTGCCAAGTTCCTCTTTGTCTTCAATGCACTCCTCAAGGCACTCATCAGACCAGGTGTAAATGTCAGTAAATAGAGATATAATAAAAGAAACTAGTGTAGAAGTTTCTGAAGTGATATTTGCTTTTATGGGTTTCTGGCCAGCTAAACCCTGATGCCCACTCTGTGTCATATCCCAGACCTCCGACCCAAACTCTGACCCCATTCCGACCCAGCTTGCAATTGGTCTTCATACCTATCTTCCCCAGCTACACATGTGTACTCCCACCCCTTAGCATTAAATGCTTCCCCAGACTTCTGTGTCCACTCCGCCCATCCTGCTTCCAGTCTATCTCTGCTCCAGTTAAGTATTACCCTAGTTCCCCTTCATCATCTCTGGACCTTCCCACTATAACTCCATTACCATTCCCGGTCAGCTACCATTACCATTATTGTTACTATTTCTGTTCCATTCCTGTTCCTTGCTCTCCCCTGTTTCATCCTGTCACCTTTCAGTTTCAGTCTGACATGATTAGACATTGTCTCTTGACATCTCCATTCGTTTCCTAGATACCTAGACATCTGCTTTGCTTTTGAGCCTGCATCTGTCTCATTTTGTTACACTCCTAGATAGTTCTGCTTCTCTGAGGTATAAGTACTGTAGTTCTGTATCTTGTACCTCAGTACAAATATCAACAAAAACACCAGAACCCTCTTGTTGTTGTCCTCACACTGCATGAGCCCTTGGGCTCACTCCGACCCTCTGGGTTACCCTGGAATACCTTCAAGACTACACAATATCCTCAAAGGAGTTGTAAAGCCTCACCCCCATGACTGGCCTTGTCACCCACCCCAATACCTACATAAATCAGGACAATGGAGAAGTGCAAGGGCGCACACCATGAGGTGAAGCTGAGTCCCATTCAACCATTGAAATCCTTCCCAGATATCCCCGGAATTCCCCAGAGCACCTGGAGTTCTGATCTACCTCCAGCATCAAGGTTTTCAATTACAAGAGAAACTGATTAAAAGTATACTCATCTTGGTATAGGTTTTAACAGTCTTTTTGAGAAAAATGGAAAGTTTTAACAGTATATTTGTACTCTCACTTGCACTTTCCTTGCTGTCACATAAGGATTGGCCTCCACTGACACTCAATACTCAACTTCAAACCACCTGCATGCTTGGCACACTCACGGGTGATCCCTCCAAAATCTTCAGAACTTCATTCCATTCCTTGTATTAGCTGTCAGAATATGAAAACCAATGACACCATCATGACTCCACACTCTTCTGGGTATTCAACCCCTAAGTTAACTTAGTCCTCATGGCACAAGCTCCTTACAGCCTCTGCTGTTCCAAGTCACTCTGAGTCACTCTGATGCTCCTACAATGTCAGTCACTGGCTCCTGTTACTCAACAAACATGCGCCTAGATTCAACTTCTAACTCTTGTCTCTGGCATTCCCCTATTTCCGACTCTGGGCCCTCCAGAACGGCTGTGATCTCCTATTATCAGACAGCATCACCAGCCCTTACGGATCCTCGAATGCAGCTTAGGTTATGGTCCCTTACCAATGGGTGTCACTTCCTTTACTTTTCTGCTCTTCTACAGCTTCTGACTCTGGTTCTCCAACACTTTATTGTCACCTGGTAATCCTTGATGGAAAACCACTCCCTGCCACTCCAGACTATTCCAATCACTCCTATGCCTAGATCTAGCCACAGTAGTCTAAGCATTCCCCAGCTGCTTTTCCAGCCCCTTCTTGACAAGTCACTCCAGGATTGCTAATAGGCAATCATCAACCTCTAGCATCAGTTCTCTACTCCTAGGCGACCCATTTCTGGCCATCGGTCCTAGCCTTTCGAGACTCAATCTCCCGAGCATGACAGGTCTATTAAACCTGTATCCATTGTCTTTCTGACCTCCAGCACCATCTTCTGGGCATTCTAATCATTACGACCCCCATTGGGCACCTTGTCCTATTTTGAACTTGGAAGCCCCAACACTCCGACCTTTTCACTTGCTTCTGCCCTTTCAATTTTACCTCTTCTGCTCAAGCTATTGGACCTCCATGAACTCTACAAGACTGTTGGCTTCACTCTGTCAATGCCTAGCATCATCCCCTGCTGGATGGTTTGTGTTCACTGATTCTAGGACACCACTAACTCGCCCACTGTGGTCCGTTGACCCCGGATATTGAGTAGTACCTCATCTGTTCACTGGATACCACATGCCAGCATCCCACACACCCCCATAGCTCCATACCACTCTGGTCTCAGCTAACTCTGATCTTGAACCACAGCTCTTATTGTCATGCACTGGTAGTTATGACGCTGTTGCCTAAGAAGACCTCTGTCTGCCTCTGACCCCCTCCAAACTTGTAGCATTAGACCATTGTTCTTTATTGCCCTTGGCACCTCTGCCACCTGCTCCTTATCCTTGCAGCCAAGGTATACCCACCTTGCTGGATAACCAGGCCTCAGAAGCACCACCCCTCTTCCCTGCTCTCCACCATGTCCCCATGCTTTGTCTTGCACACCACAAACCTCTTGCCTGCTCCAGGCACCTCCGTCCTTTTCCATTTCCTCAGAAAAGTTCACACTTCCATTATGACTGTGCCACGCTTACCATTCCTCCCTGCTTGTGGTGAGTTGCATGTTGTTTTCGGTTTGATCCGGTTCTCTGCTTGGATCCTTTCTAACTGTTTGGCAGAATTGTTCTGCACCTCTCCATCTCTTGCCCGGGACATCCTTGCTCTTCAGCCATGGTTTCTGACAACTCCATTTCCTGCTCATGGGTAATTCCTTCTGTCCTGAATATTGTCTCCGGACCTGTCCTTCTGTTTTCCCTGGGTATTCTTTTCCTGTCGGCCTTCTGCAGTTCTGCATCTCCTGGGACTTCTTTTGTTCTAAGTCTCTCTTCCTGGGCAATGTTTCTGCTCTTCTGCATCTCCTGGGAATGCTGCCCCTTTCTTTGGAACCCTTCTGCACTCCTCCGATAATTGCCTTGGGAAGTCCTTGTTCTTCAGGCCTTGTTCCAATGGCTCTGCTCCTCTTTGCCTTCTGTTTCTGTTCCTTCTGCCCTGCTGTCTGGGACTTGTTCTTTTGTTTTCCCTGGGTTCTTCTTCTCCTTTGGGGATTTTTCTGCTCTTCCTGCTTCTCCTGGGACCTCCCCATTCTTGCACTGTCCTTTGGTGGACCTTTCCTTCTGGCCCTCCTCCTGTCCTTCTGGATCTTTCTGGGCCTCACCCACTTCACCTCATGTGGCCCCTGGCACCTTTCCTGGCTGTTTTTTAGTTGATGATGGGATGTCGACCTTGGGGCGGGAATACCATCTAGTGATCATGCTGGGTACCACTGCTTGCACCTAGCAATCCAGTTCCCCTTACACTTGCCTTTTCCTCTGTTCCCTGGTCCCTTTTGCCACCATACCCAGGCCACCTGGTCAACTGCCTACCTTCATGCAATAACCAGACGTGCTCTGTGCTGATTGCCCCCTCTGACCACCTTACCACTAGTGCAGTACCTGACTTCTACCTATGTCGACTATACCTAGCCCCAATTATTCTGGGTCATCTCCGGCTCTCCCTGAAGAAGCCCACCTCCTTCCCCTAGTTGCTGTACCAAGACGACATGCAATTCAACATGTATACAAACATCTGTTGTGTTTAGGAGGTGAGGCCAGCAAGCTACTCTCAGCGGAACATCCACTCCTCTGGATCTTCTCTGACCCCCACCATGATATCCTCTGGCTCTGTTCCAGCCCCAAGTTCAGCCACAAAAACCCACATCCCCTCTCTGGCCCCCTGACCTCCACGCCCCCCCCACTGAGTATCATGTTTGCTTACATGAATGCCAGACCCTGCCCTGAGATATCCTTTCTGGTGGCCCTCCTCCATCTGGATCTTGACCAGGTCATGAAGGAGCCTGTTCTGCTCCCTTAAGTCCTGATGAATCAGCCCACCAATCTCACGGATTGTGTTGGCCACCAATCCATCCCCTGTCACACCAACTCCCTGGGCTGCCTCATTAAGGGTAGTGAGGTTCTGGACTCCTTCTGCCATTCCAACCCATACCCTGCCCCTATCTCTTTGGCTAGAGTTCATTCTCCCTAATTCCATTGAGGTACCAGCCTTGTATGCCTCAACTCTGCGCCTCCTCCTTTCCTGATTCTTGGCCATTATGAGGGCCATTCCATCATTGGGACAGTGAGCGAGCTGGTTATCTGACCAGAAGTAGAGATCTGGGAATCCAGCCATGATAAAGTGGGAAAATGAGTGCCAACTGTTTCCTTGGGACCTTTATTTTCCTTAAGCCAACTCCACGCTAACCCTGACTTTAACTGAGTACAGAATCTGTTCGCTCTCGATCATCGTGCTTAGTTCCCTTTGGAAGTACACGAACCTCCCTCAATCTCACCTTAGATCCAACCCTTCAGACATTTTTCGATCATCATTTGACTATCAGACTCTAGTCTAATTTCTGATTTTCTCTCCAGACATTATTCTGAAGCCCTGAAACTCTCCGCTTCTATCCTTCATTCCTTTTCAGTTTCCCTGTTCTTATGGCAAAAGCGACCATTTTTTTACATCAGGTTTTAATCTCACCCCTTTGGGGAATTCAGCTATCCCTTCCATCTGTTCTTGGCTGTCCATTTGTCCTCCTTATCGCCCATGACCATCCAAGGTGTCACTTATCTGGTTATGAGATTTTTTTTGACAGGTTATTACAATTTGTGGGAACCTTACTTTCCGGGCTTTCTCCACATGTTCTCCGAACTTGTTCACTCAAGGCTCGAAGCCTTCACTTCAGAAGACAACTGGAGTAGCTGCTACACTACTCTAGTACCATTATGTCTTCCTCATCATTCATTTCCACCCCCTTCCAGATCCCTGTCCTGAGCTCTGCTACCTCTCCTGCCACCTCTTCCTCTTCGCCATTTTCCAGCCCACTCTCCGCATTCTCTCTGCCCACCTTCCATGTAGGATCGAGAATATCGACCAGCCACACTAGCAGCCAGTTCTCCCTCCTCATCTTCTGCACCACCCACTCCCCTACCTTCCATATGGTTGCCGCCAGCAGGCGACAGCCCTCTGCCACCTGCTCGGCACTGCCTTCTGTTCCCTCTGAGTGAGCCCTCTTTTCAGGCCGCTCCTCCTCCACATCCCTCCAATGCCACTTCCACATTGGCTTCTCCTTCCCAGGGCGTTTACACCTTGCCTTGGTCTCTTGACAGGTCAAGCATGACGTGGACTTCCCCATACCCACCTCGCACTCCATTCCTCTATCCGCGCACCTCCGGCACACTGGTGCCTCCTCTGCCCTCTGCTTCTCTTTGCTGTTGCTGGGCCCCGCTTGGGCCTGCACTCGCACCACCTGTGATCATCAGTGGCGCTACTCATGAAATAACAACCGTGATATGCACCTTTTCTTGGGCAGCTGTTTCTGCCATCCTCTGGACCCTCTTGGCTTCCTCGGCCTGCCTTCGGACAGCCTCCTCCACTGCTTTCTGGGCCTCTTCCACCCTCCTCTGTTCCTCCTCCTTCCTCACCTTTGCGCACCTCTTGTACTTGGCATATTTGGCATCATCCAACACCTCATTGTCGTCGGTGCACTCTGCGATGCGTTTGTTGGCCCAGCCCAGGAGATCTTCGAATAAGGCCATCTTGTTGTAATGAAGGAAGGATAAGCCACTGTTGAAGTCCCTGTTTTTATTCATGAGCAAGCCGAGCAACTCCACTCTTCCACACCATGGTAACTGAACAGGGTCACGTGCTTGTTGCCTCCACAACCCTCTGATCTACCCTTGTTGTTACCAAAGCATGCAGTCACATGCCTATCTCCACACTATCGCAGATCACCCGTCTGTACCCTCCACACCCCAGGTCAATGGCCTTCAAGGGTTCAGGCCTAAGAGGGGAATACTGTCATATCCCAGACCTCTGACCTGAACTCCAACCCCATCCTGACCCGGCTTGCAATTGGTCTTCACACCTATCTTTCCCAGCTACGCGTGTGTACTCCCACCCCTCAGCATTAAACACTTCCCCAGACTTCCGTGCCCACTCCACCCATCCTGCTTCCAGTCTATCTCTGCTCCAGTTAAGTATTACCCTAGTTCCCCTTTGTCATCTCCGGACCTTCCCACTATAACTCCATTACCATTCCCAGTCAGCCACCATTACCATTATTGTTACTATTTCTGTTCTGTTCCTGTTCCTTGCTCTCCCCTGTTTCATCCTGTTACCTTTCAGTTTCAGTCTGACATGATTGGACATTGTCTCTTGACATCTCCATTCGTTTTCTAGATATCTAGACATCTGCTTTGCTTTTGAGCCTGCACCTGTCTCATTTTGTTACACTCCTAGATAGTTCTGCTTCTCTGAGGTATAAGTACTGTAGTTCTGTATCTTGTACCTCAGTACAAATATCAACAAAAACACCAGAACCCTCTTGTTGTTGTTCTCACACTGCATGAGCCCTTGGGCTCACTCCGACCCTCTGGGTTACCCTGGAATACCTCCGAGACTACATGATATCCTCAAAGGAGTCATAAAGCCTCACCCCCATGACTGGCCTTGTCATCCACTCCGACACCTATGTAAATCAGGACAATGGAGAAGTGCAAGGGTGCACCCCATAAGATGAAGCTGAGTCCCATTCAACCATTGAAACCCTTCCCAGATATCCCCGGAATTCCCCAGAGCACCTGGAGTTCTGATCTACCTCCAGCATCAAGGTTTTCAATTACAAGAGGAACTGATTAAAAGTATACTCATCTCAGTATAGGTTTTAACAGTCTCTTTGAGAAGAATGGAAAGTTTTAACACTCTGCTTACTTATTTATCAAGAGCATGTGCTTAACAGCCTTCAGGGGTTCAGGCCTTAAGAGGGAAATACTGTCACATTCCATGCCAATGGGTCAACTCTGCTATATCTCCAGTGCAACTCCAGTTGCTTTCATACTTTAAGCTGAATATTTTCTAGTTCTCTTTACCTCTGTCTTTTCCTATCTAATGATTGGTTACAACTTTACCTATGCTAACTCTGTACCATTCTGATACAACTCTGATCTCACTTCCTGTTCCTGTTTCTTTCTGCCTTGCTTCTCCCTGTTATCATTTAGTTTTAGTTTGACATTATTCAATATTGTCTCCTCTGACATCTCCATTTGTATCCAGGATGCATTGGCACCTGCTTCACTTATGAAACAACTCCTTTCATATCTCTGTTCTCTCCTTAGATAATCTGTCTCTCTAAGATATAAGTACTGGAGCTCTGTATCTTGTACTTCAGTTTGAATATCAACCATAACACAACATTATGATCCCCTTAGACCCCCTCCTGCCTCATGACTTGATGTCATACCCTACACTAAGTCTCATGACTTACTCCATGACTTGACATCATATCTCTTGTTGGGAAAAGCCCTATAGCCTATCCCAGACCTCTGATAGTTTCTGACCCCTCTGTAAATCAGGGCACCTGGTACTAGCATAAGGGTGCACCACATAAGGTGAAGCCAAGCCCCATCTACTCTGGAATTATCCAGAGTATGCCCAGAGTATATTGCAATATTTTAACAGATATCATATAACTATCTATGAGAGATACTCTGAAAGAAAGGAGCTAACTCTGAGCTAGGGTTTCACATTAGGGATTTCTTGTGCACAATCACATGAAATCATGTGACTAGACTTGGTGCTGAAGTATTACTTTGTAATAGTAAGCTTTAAGCTTTACCACCAACTCTTTTTAATCTGGCCACTTATTCTCCTCCTGTTAAAACCTTATACCCTTCTTGCTATACCAGCATAATCCAGGGCTTAAACTCCAAAGGTTTCTAAAAGATCCAGAGGTCTCCAGTAAAGAATTGAAATAGGTTATGCTAGTTGAAAGGAACTCAGCTTTATCTTATGTAGTGTACTCTTGCACTTTATGGTATCCCAATTTACAGAGGAATCAGTCATGAAGGGGAGGGTGTTTTTGACACTTGATGTGGGGAAACAAGGCAAAATAAGGAAAGTCAAGCCTGGTTATAAGAGTAGAGTCTTACAATTCCTTCAAGGATATTATTCAGCCCTGGAGATCCTTCAGAGTACTTCAAAGACTCAAAGGGTAAGCTGAGTAGCTCAACTGGAGTGAGAATAACAACAAGACCAGGGTATTTATGTTGATATTTATACTGAGGTACAAGATACAGGATTACAGTACTTATACCTCAGAAAGGCAGAACTATCTAAGAGTGTAGCAAAGTAAGACAGATGCAAACTCAGAAGCAAAGCAAATGTCTAAGTATCTAAGAAATAAATGAAGATGTCAGGAAAAACAATGTCCAATCATGTCAGGCTAAAACTGAATGTTGACAGGAAAAAGTGAGGAGAAACAAGGAACAGGAATGGGAACAGGAATAATAACTGTAGCTGGAAGTGGAACTAGGTACAGAGTTATAGCAGAGTGGTCTGGAGAAGGCAAAGTGAAACTAAGGTAGTACTTAACTGGGAACAGAGATAGAACTAGAAACAGAATAGAGCAGAGTGGAAGCAGAGGGCTGGGGAAGCATGTACTAATGGAAAGGCAGAAAGTGTACAAGTGTAGTTGCAATGGAATGGAATGGTGATGAAGAACTGGAGTTGCATGGAGGAAAGTCAGAGGACTAGATTGGCTTACTGGATATGAGGACCAGTTATAAGCTGGGTCAGAATTGAGTCAGAGGTATAGGATATGACACCTTCAGACATTCCTCTAGCATGATCTGCAAGAATCCCTTAGCCTTTTCTTCTAACCTTATTAGTACTGCAGCTGTCAAGACCCAATTATTCTTTCATTCCTGGTCCAGTAACCACACCTGCATCTTTGCTTACCACAATCTTCACTTTTTCCTGCCACTATTCCATTTCCCTGGATTGGCAATCTTCTTGGCACTTTTCTGCAACTCCTTCAACAACTTACTCAATTCTTTGTCTGTAGACATTGGAAACTTTGAAAGTCTGGATAGATTTGGCTGGAATAGAGTCACTAACCATCTGTGTGAACTCTATCTTAAAGAGTTCTGGATTAAAGAGGTTATTGGATGAAACTCCAGTTCCCTAATATCTGGACTTGACTCACTTTTCTTGACCTCTATCTGCTTCTCCTTGTATCTTTCTTTCTTGACTGAAGCAGACATGATAACAGACTAAACTTCTTCTAATGGCTGAAGCTGTGGCAATTCTATGAAGTCCTCTAGGCATTTTAAGGACTAACAAGAGCCAAAGTGAGCAAAGGCAATCTGTGGTCACTATCTTTCTATCTCTGGCTTTCTTCTCCTGAAATCTAGGCCTATCTGTCTATTAAACTTATCAAATTTTTTCTGAAAGCTTTTTCTTTCTAATTCATTATCTGAAAACCTGTCATATCCCATACCTCTGATCCAATTCTGACCCCATTCTGACCTGGCTTACAACTGGTCCTCATACCCAGTAAGCTACTCTAGCCCTATATTATATCCCATACCTCCAACCCAATTCCAACCCCATTCTGACCCAGCTTATGACTGGTCCTTGTACCCAGTAAGCTACTCTAGCCCTCTGACTCCCCTCCAGGCAACTCCAGCCCACCATCACCATTTCAGTCCACACCAGCTATGCATATATGCTTTCTGCCCCTCCATCAGTATATGCTTCCCTGGCCCTCCACTCCCACTCTGCTCTATCCTGTTTTCAGTCTATCTCTGTTCCAGTTAAGTACTACCTTAGTTCCATTTCATTGTCTCTGGACCATCCTGGTATAACTCCATTACTATTCCCACTCTCAGTTACCATTACCATCATTGTCACTATTCCTGTTCTGTTCCTATTCCTTACTTCCCCTTGTTTTATCCTATTACTCTTCAGTTTCAGTCTGATATAATTGGACATTGTCTTCCCTGACATCTCCATTTGTTTCTTAGATATTTAGACATCTGCTTCACTTCTGAGTTTGCACCTGTCTCACTTTGCTACACTCCTAGATAGTTCTGCCTCTCTGAGGTATAAGTACTATAGTTTTGTATCTTGTACTTCAGTAGGAATATTGACATAAATACCCTCTTGTCTTCATCCTCACTCTGCTTGAGCCCTTGGGCTCACTCTGACCCTCTAGGTTACTTTGGAGAACCTCTGGGATCAAGCAATATCCTTGAAGAAGTTGTAAGGTCCCACCCCCATGACTAGGCTTGACTCTCCTCATCCTGCCTGTTCCTTCTGTTGAGTACCAAGACAGTCCTCTTCTCCACCTCCAACATCTATATAAATCAGAACACTGGAAAGTGCAAGGGTGCACCACATAAGATGAAGCTGAGTTCCATTCAATCAATGAAACCCTTCCTAGATTTCTCCAGAGCCCTCTGGAATTATGACCTTCCTTCAGTGTCAAGGGTTTTATTCAGGAAGGAACTGGTTTTAATACCCTATGACTCCCCTCCAGGCAACTCCAGCCCTCCATCACCATTCCAGTTCACTCCAGCTTTGCATATATACTTCCTGCCCCTCCATTGTTATACACTTCCCTGACCTTCTGCTTCCACTCTGCCCTATTTCATTTTCAGTTCTATTTCAGTTCCAGTTAAGTACTACCTTAGTTCAAGTTTGTTATCTCCAGATCATTCTGGTATAACTCTGTCACCATTCCTGCTCTCAGTTACTGTTACCTGTATTGTTACTATTCTTGTTCCATTTTTGTTTCTTGTTTTCCCTTATTTCATCCTGTTATCCTTCAGTTTCAGTCTGATATAATTGGACATTGTCTTCCCTAACATCTCCATTTGTTTCTTAAATATTTAGACATCTGCTTCACTTCTGAGTTTGCATCTGTCTTACTTCACTACACTTCTAGATAGTTCTGCCTCTCTGAGGTATAAGTACTGTAGTCCTATATCTTGTACCTTAGTACAAATATTGACATAAATACCCTCTTGTCTTCATCCTCACTCTGCTTGAGCCCTTGGGCTCACTCTGACCCTCTGGGTTACTTCAGAGAATCTCTGGGACCAAGTAATATCCTTGAGGGAGTCATAAGGTCCCACTCTCATGACTAGGCTTGACTCTCCTTGTCCTACCTATTCCTCTTGTTGAGCACTGAGATAGTCCTCTTTCCCACCTCCAACATCTATGTAAATCAGGACATCAGAAAGTGCAAGGGTGCACCACATAAGATGAAGCCAAGTTCCATCTGATCAACCAACCCTTCCTGAATCCCTCCAGAGGACTCCAGACATCCCTGGAGTTTCTGAAGTATGACCTTCCCTAAAGTTCATGCACCACTAAGGTGCTGGAACCTGACCTTTGCCCCCTAGCAACAAGGGCTTTATTTAGAAAGAAGATTGGTATACAGTTTAACAATTCATTTGTATCAGGGATAGGTTTTAACAAAACCCAAGTATTGCTTTGTTAACTAAATCTCTCAATATTTCCTCATGGCCCCAAGGGGAACTATTTTTAATGGGTATAAACTTCTTTGGCTAATAATAATAGATACTTCTCTAAGTGCACAGACAGAGTAAGAGTCTTGTACAAGTAAAACACATTCTTTGTGTTGAACTCCTAAAAGCTTTCTGCACTTCTGTGTGCACTTCTTCTGACTGCTGAATAAGGCCTTTGAACATAGAGATCTCTAAACTAGATAAAGTAACTAAGAGTCAAGAAGACTTGTGAAAGCTAAAAGGCTTAAGTGCACAAGACTAGGGGGATCCAGTCTTAAATATGCCTCTTTATATATATTACAGTGATACACACAAACCATGTAAAATGAACTAGCCCTAAAGTATAGTATAGTAAGCAGACCAATAGTGAAAAAGAAGTGGGAACCTAGAAATACATATGGCCATTATAAGATATAACATCATGACCTAGACCAGTCTAGACCAGATGATGTGTGAAAGTGTAAAGATGTGAAAAGGTGAAGATGTGAATTAGTGAAGGTATGAAGTGATCACATGATGTAACCATGTGAAAAGTTAGTGTAGTATTAAGAATAAAGGAAAAAAAAAGTATATAAAAAAGTACATTATAACATTGGTGAGTCCATTACATTGACATGCTGCTTTCTAATGCTTGTAGGATGTCAATGTGGATCTTGGACATCATCTTGTGCAGTAGCATCACACTTCCAGCTACATAGCTTATTTAAAGCTTCTTTAGATCTATTTCTGGTATTTTTACCTGAGTACTTACACTAACCTTCCAATGTGTTCTGCAGGTCCTCCCTGTATTCCTCAGTGTGGCTATATGATGCCATTGCATGTGTGTTGCATTCAATGAGTCTGTTATAAAATTGCAACATACTCTAGGTATACTCTGGATAATTCCAGAGTGGACAGGGCTTGGCTTCACCTTATATGGTGTGCCCTTATGCTAGTACCAGATGCCCTGATTTATGGAGGGGTCATAAACTACCAGAGGTCCAGAATAGGCCATAGGGCTTTTCCCAACAAGAGATACAATGTCAAGTTGTGAAGCAGGAGAGGGTCTAAGAGGATCATAATGTCATGTTATGGTTGATATTCAAACTGAAGTACAAGATACAGAGCTCCAGTACTTATACCTCAGAGAGGCAGATTATCTAAGGAGAGAACAGAGATATGAAAGGAGTTGTCTCATAAGTAAAGCAGGTACCAATGTATTCTGAATACAAATGAAGATGTCAGAGGAGACAATGTTGAATAATGTCAAACTGAAACTAAATGATGCCAGGGAAAAGTGAGGCAGAAAGAAATAGGAACAGAAAGTGAGATCAGAGGAACTATGGAGTTGTATTAGAATGAAACAGAGTTAGTGTGAAACACAACTACTGATACATTGACCTTCCTAATTCTAACCCTTAGGGAGTGCCTCCTATCTTGCTATCTGGCTTTTGTGCTAGTGGCCAGGAACTAGGCATAATGAGAATGACAGTAAGAGCCTAAGCCAGTCCCTAAGCCAATAGGAAACTGTTGGATCACTTATAGGAAGTGGAGTGTAGCCAGAGAAGACTAAACCAGACTCAAGTAAGCAAGACTGGGGAATCCCAGCTTGCCTATCCTTGTCTATATATATTCCAAGGACTGGTGCACAGACCATGCTGAATAAGTACAGGAACTACCTAATCAGAGAATGCCCTAAACCCTGGATTAATAGATAAGGAACATGAAAAGAAAGCATGGAGCAGATATTAAGGAGTATGGCAGGATACCATGTGGATGTAGGAGAATGGAAGAGAAGTATCTATGAAATGAATGCAGGGTCAAAGGTGCTTGCACTATGAGGACAGAGATTTCTGCCACAAATGAGATCCATGGAGATAAGATGGAGGGCAGTTTCAGGAAAGATCCCAGGAAGATCCATGTCAGGTGACTTATGGTCACATGACCACTGCTGAGGGAAAGAGATAATAAATACTCTTAAAGGAATGAGATCACAGACTAGGGTTAAGCTTAAAATGGGGTGTCTTGTGCACAATCACATGATGTCACATGACTGGTTCTAGTGCTGGAGTGTCACTTCATAACATAGTGTAGGTAAAGTTGTAATCAATCATTAGGTAGGAAAAGATGGAGGTAAAGGGAACTAGGAAATACTCAGCTTAAAGCATGCAAGCAACTGGAGTTGCACTGGAGACATACCAGAGTTGACTCATTGACATGGAATGTAACAGAGTCCAGCATTATTATAGTACATTTTTCACTTTTTAATTATAAGATCTTATTTTATCTTGCCATGTGGTTATCTAATCTTTTATCTTATCAAGGCATGTGATGGGTCACATGACAGGCCTAGATCCAGGGCATAGAGTTAGCCTCATGTCTTTAGCCTGGTTTTAATCTCTATTATTCTTGACTTCTTTTCTATTTCAGAAGTATCACTTCTTTTCAGCCATTGGCTATTTTTGTTATGAAGTGACACTGCAGCACCAGAACAGGTCATGTGACAACACATGATCATTTATAAGGAATCCCTTTTTCAGCTTAACTCTAGTCTATGGCTTCAATCCTTTAAGAGAATTTATTCTTCTTTTTTTCCAGCAGTGGTCATGTGATTGTTAGTCACCTGACATGGATCTCCCTGGGATCTTCCCTGAGTTTGCCCTTGTTTCCTATCTTCATGGATCTTATCTTAGATCTGGATCTAAATTAGGATCTGGACTCTAGATATATCTGTGACAAAGATTGCTATCCTTATAGTGCAGGTATCTCTGATCCTGCACTTCCATTCCTATTCTTTTCTTTCATTCTCCCACATCTGCATGGCCTTCTGCCATACTCCTTCATTTTTACTTCATGCATTTCTCCCATATATTTATGCCCAGGATTTGGGACATTCTCTGATTAGTAGCTCATGTATTAGTTAGCAGTAATCCTTTCCAATATATAAGGGCAAGAGTGTAGAGGGCTAGCTCTCTAGTCTACATTACTTGAGCCTTGGGCTTTCACAGGTAATTCTTGGGGATTATTTCTTTAAGGCATGGCTGGAATTTATTCCTTTACAGTCATGGATAATTCATTCTTTTCTTTATTATTGCCTAGTTAGAGCCACTAGCCACAAAAGCTTGCACAGTAGAAGAAGCAACCTTAGATAGGGTTAGGGTTAGGATGGATTTCTCCATTCAGCAGTAGCAGCAAGCCCTTATGCAAGGATTGCATGTCAATTTTCATAGTATCTTCTTTTTCATTTGACATACCTGCAGAGTCTATGGGAATTTTCCCATCAGGGTCTTGGTCTGTGCACATCTCTGTATTATATAAATACTATAGCTCTATTATCTCAAGATTCCAGTCTTGAGCACTTGTAACATCTAGTATAGTGTTCTATTAAAACTTATCTCTTTGCTTATACTTTTATTACTTCAACTTCAATATTGTTAGCCCTTGTCTAGAGTTAGAAGAATATATCACATCCATTTATCATTATACTATAACAAGCATCACAGCTTAAATACCTGAATTACTCTCCCTTGAGCTTAATGCTTAGAAGTGTAACTTATTATAGTGCAGACCTATTGAATAGTGTGGATGGGCCATGAAGGACTTGAGGTACATCTTTGTCAACTAATGGCTTATGCTGATCATTTTCTTTGGCTTTTATCACTAATTGCCTGCATTTGGTTGTAGCTAGTCTCAATACCCTCTGCTTAATCCTCTTGACCTTTATCTTGGCTCTTATCTTGCCTGCTCTTTAATCCAGGTCTACTGGCCAGTTGGAGGGCTCTGCAGGCTCATCTGGATAATGTCTCTTATTATCTATCATGTCTGCAGGGTCTCTTGATGATCTTGACTTTGCTGCCTTGCTGTTTTCATTTGGCCCATTGTGCAACATATATTGTGTGCTCACATTTGCCTTGGCATTTGTCCCAGCCTCTGACTGGCCTTACAGCCATATATTGTGGTCTGATGAGTCCATTGCATTGATACTCAGATACCTGGCTTGCTTCTTATATCCTGACATCATCAATGTAAGTGCTTCATAGCTTGACTTAACCTGGTCACTTCACTTTCCCTCAAGTGTAATGTTTGGGAGTGTAATATTCCACTGTGCAGGCTTATCAGGAGATATGTGTAGCTTGTGGAGATTTCTTGGTATGTTGTTGTTGCCTTGTGAAATATGCTGATTGTTTTCATTAGCTTGTGCTGCAGGCTGCTCATATATAGTCACAGCTACTTTCTTTCCCTCAATTGGCATGCTACAACATGTTCTTGCATTCTTCTGACCATTCTGTGTATCTTGGCACTTCTCTCCAACATTGCTGTTACTATCTGCATTCACACATCTGTGTGCAATGTTCCCATTCAGTTGGCCCTCAATATCTTTACCCAGTTTGATCTTCCACCAGTTATCATGTGTCTGCAGGATTGTTGGCTCTGTGGCATTGTTCTTTACACTGTTAGATGCCCTGGATGTGTCCTCTTTGTATGCAGTAAGCTCATTGCTTCTGCTACTCATTCTCCAGTCCTTTCCCTTGAGTGGTATGCTCTGGGGTTTGTCTGGCAGTTCATTTGTGTGATTGCCTCCATTGTCAACTAACTGCTGATCTGGGCCTTCCTGCATGCATGTGATCATATTTCCACTGCATTTATTGTTATTGTCAACCTTGCTCCCATTGCCAGCACTTTGCATCCAGCTCTTCCTCTTGAGTGATGTGCTGCAGGGGTTAATGCCCAGTGATGGATCTTGAGGCTGTTATTAAGCTGGGCTTGCCATGAAGTTGTTGTTAGTGTGCAATGGATGCTTTTTATTATTATTGTCATCACTTGACTACCAGTTCTCCCCTTTAAGTGGGGACATAATATGAATCTGAGGTACATTTGATTGACTTTCTTTGACTGACTGCCTATCATGGGCTTTATATGTGCATACAATTGCATTGCTGCTGCACTTGTTATTATTATTAGGCTTGCTCTTATTATTGGCCTTGCTTTTCTTGCTCTCAATCTTGTCTTGGATATCCACTACCTTCATATTGTGTGGCATCCATATGGCATGCATGGTAATTACCTCAACTGGTGGGGTTTCATGGTAAGTCATATCACTTTGCATTTGACTCTGTTTGTTGACCTTAACATGGCCATTATAAGCTCCATCAGACATTATTCTATGTAGCTGGCTATATCATCATCATTTCTTTGGTGGTCCATTATGGTAGATATCTCACCAGTGGCACCTGTTAGGTCATCCCCAGTATCTTTCCCTCTTTTATCAGCCTTCTTAATCTCTCCAGCACTTTTAACCTCTTTACTACCTTGTGGCTTGAGTAGTGTATTCTGTGGGTCATCTATTGTGTCCACTGGCCTTGTGGGCTTGATATACTTTGCATTTGGGTTTGTGGTATCAGCAGCTGCTTCATTGTTCCATTGGCTCACTATCTTGGGTTTTTGGGGAATGACTATAGAGTGATGGACTTTTATGTCCTTGCCTTTGTTATATCTACTCTTTCAACTCTTTAGCTTGGCTTCTTGAAGATCTATCATGTTATGCCTTGATTTGTGGTGCCTTCTGTAATTTTCTTTCCCAATTTCCAGCCCATCTAATCTATTCCTTGGCTTCTTGGAATTGTCTGCCTTGTATCCCAGCTTGCTTTGCTGCCAACACTTGCCATTAACTGTTTTCTACTCTTGTATAGTGAGATGTAGTGCTCTATAGGATAATGCCAGTCCCATTGTTATTGGAAATTATTCAAATCACTTTAAAAGGTAGTTGAACTGTTCATAAGCAGATTTAAGTTCAAGCATAAAGCAGAGAATAGAATTGGAAATGCTGGAAATGATAATAACCTGTGTAAAGGCTTCAAGCTGTGAATTCAGATCTATAATAGTGCCATCAAGGTAACTTTCCAGTCCCTTTCCTTGAATAACCTGTTAAATCCTCCCATGCCATGTCATCTAGTTTTCTCCATTTGCTGCTAGGTCCAATATATGGATTTCCATGTCATTATTGATTTCAATTGAGAATGGCATTTTGTTCTCAGGTCTTGGGTTTGAGTTCTGGTGAGTGAACTACTTCATTTACTAAGCACAGGTGGGGCTTATAACCTGTTGAAACTGCAGAATACTGCAGGATACTCGTAGTTACTAAGTATCCCAAGGTAACTAATAGTCCGATGTAACTGTTAGCTTATGTAAGCGGTAGATCGTAGGTAATCAACATATTCCAACTGTGGTGCTCCTGCAGTGAGGGTTTAAACCCTTATGAGCGAGCTGGTTCAGTAGCTAGAGGAGTCTTACACCTTGGTCCTTGCAGGGTGATTGCCCAGGATCATGGCAACGATTATGGCAACCGCGGTCATACTCCCTGTTCCACTCAAAGGTCCCTCCGTCTATCCATGCTCCGCTGTCTGATACTAGTAGCAACAGTCAACGCTCATTTCAAGTCGGTCATGGAGCATCAACATTCTCGATCTCATCCAATTCTGGGACACCCTATCAACACTAAGCACACCTTGGGCGGGTCGCACCCTCTGGTGGGGGCAGATACTCTTACTTAGCATTAAACAATATACATTGTACAAGAACACTACTGAATCAATATCGTATACCATCTCCCAAAAGCTTCATCACCGTTCCTCCTCGGATATCCATACCCGGCCCGCCAGAGCCTGTGGGTGATAGACACCATGGAAACCGATGCCAAATAACACACTACCTCCTTCACACCCTTTGCGTCCAACACCAAACAAATAGCTCTTTCTCGCAAAGCTATCAAGGTTGTGTCCCTGCACTGACCAGTATGCTGGCATATGCGTCTCTATGTCGTACTTGACAATCCCGTCCAAAAACGTGCTTAAGCCATGGTCACAGACACCGTAAATGTACCACGATCACTTGGTAAGGAGACGGAGACTGATGATGGAAAGATCACACGAATGGTCGTGCTTGGCGATATGCATGACCACAGCTTCGCGAGCCTCCAATGGTGCCTCAACAGTAGTGTTAACACCGGGTAATCGCCAGCGTCACAAGAACACGTCGCAGCCCTCACTGGGCTTCTCGCCTACTTAATCGAGTGAGCCGGGAAAGGTCGATTTCATGTGGTTGTAATAGAAGCATTTTGAGACGTCAATATTTTGATAGATCGAGAGGTCAGCGACGATGTCGACCTGGGGGAAAAGGTTCCCCCCAGGCATTGATGGTGTAGAAACAGAAGAAAGAGTTGCATTCGTACTTGGTGACAACCCCTTTACCATGTTTGCGGTAGACAAGGTACCACATTGCGTTCCTCAAAGGATCAAATGGAGCGATGACATTGAGTATGTTTTTCTCCAACAAGATCTTTGCACCTCCCCACGAATACTGGCCACCCCAAACGCACAAAATGAAAAAATTCTCTGTGATGAGTGATGAGTGCAAGTAAGCACCCAGCGCATCCGTGATGGTTGCTGGGATGTCTGTCTTGCCCGTAGCAGCGGACACGCATAAGATCTTGTACGTCTGCTGTCTGCCCAGTGCAATGTTGTAGTTGAAGATGTCTCCGATGACCGGGTCTGACTTGGCATGAGCGGCAGAGAGTGGGCCAGTTAGTTCTGGTGGAGGACAGATTGAGTCACAAGACCCATGGGTCCGAGCGTTTCGGAGTCGATCTCGCGCAACTGAGTAGCATCTGTGTTGACCCAGAGAGACTGGATGCTGGACGCATGACCCCCTTTCTCCTTCCCCATGCTCGTATTAACATCCTTCGAACCAGGTGGTTCAAACTGCGTAACACGCAGCCTGCAAGACAATGAAGCAGAATTTGAATTATCAAACCACTTGAGGGCATATTGGGCAGAAATTAGGAGTGCGAGCGTGTCCACCTAACGACGTTGATCCCTGCCAAGTACATGTACACGGCCACCCACGGTCCACCACTATGTCGGCGAGACGCCGTTCATTCTGTGGGTATTAGATTGCCTAAATCATAACGCTGACAATGCATTTTCGCAAGGTAGCCGAGATCACCGAAACACGTGAAGTGGCCGATATGAGAGATACATTCGAGAAGCATCAGAAGGTCCCCGTTCTCCCCTGATACTTGAGAAATACTTTAGATCTTATCATGCTTTCTTTTTGCCATTGGTTGGCTATCCTTGCTATTGCATACTCTCTGCCTCATGTAGCTTAGGTAGGTTGCCTACCCCTTATTGTCTCCAAAAAGTGCTGCGAAAGTGGCGGTGTAGGTTGGCTGGAGAAGGATTATAAGGAATTATGTGGAGGTCGACTCATGAACGATAACGATATCTCCTTCCCTTCGAACGTTCAGATGACATCCTCGTAAGTCTTGACGAGTCGCTCTTGGATGAATGTTGACGTGAAGATGCGGATGTATAGAAGTGTACAGTCTGTTTCGCCCCTCGCTCCGCTTGGCATCGAGGCTGCGCTGAAGGCGAGAGAGGACCCCTCCTTCGTCCCTCGTCCAAGGATTTTTGACGAGTTCGCCCTCACCGACCGCGTTGGGCTGGTGTCGGGAGGTAACAGGGGGCTCGGACTCGAGATGGCCATCGCACTCGCCGAGGCGGGTGCGCGGGCAGTTTATTGCTTCGACCTGCCAGAGGAACCATCCGAGGAGTTCAAAGCATCTCGGGAGTACGTGAACAGGTTGGGAAGCGGATCAAGGTTGGAGTACTTCAGTGCGGACGTGAGGAATCAGGAGCTGTTGTCGAAGAAGGCAGAAGAGATTGGGGACAAGGAACAACGATTTGACTTTTGCGTTGCAGCGGCTGGGATCTTGAAGCCAGACGTGGATTGCCTGGAGTACTCCGGGGAGGTGTTCAAGGAGGTGCGTGAGCATGATCAGTTCAGGGAGGGGTGCTGAGTGCTGGTGGTGCAGGTGCTGGACGTGAACATTGCAGGGGCGTTTTTCACGGCCCAGGTTGCTGGCCGACAGATGGAGCGATTTGGGAGCGGAGGGAGCATCATCCTGGTTGCGTCGATGTTGGGATCCGTCACGTGCAGGGTGAGTGAAGCGAACAGGGTGTCGAGGTAGGACTGACACGCAGACAGGACCAAGCGTGGGTGGCGTACAACACGTCCAAGTCGGCGTTGAAGCAGACGACGCGGAGCCTTGCTTGCGAGCTGGCGAAGAGGAGGATCCGGGTGAACACACTCTCGCCCGGATTCATCTACACGAAGTAAGTGGGGCATTTTGTGGCTGTGCTGGTATTGACAGGGATCGACCAAGGATGACGGCGGCGTTCCTGGACTCACAGCCACAGCTGTTGGAGAAGTGGTCGGACTTGAACCCGTTCGGACGCCTTGGGCGACCGGACGAGATGCGGGGTGTTGTGACGTGGCTGGCGTCGGACGCGTCGAGCTACTGCACCGGGAGCGAGTACGTACCTCCTCTCATTTCTCTCGACTGGCGCTGACCGGTCTGCAGCATTATGGTGTGTGGCGGACACCATGCGTGGTAAGAAGTCACGTGCATATGGCAAGCCGTTCGGAGGTCACGTGTACGATTAAATTGTAAATGGTTGTAAATGGCACTGTGTAGTGTATTTGGGTTGAAAACAATCGACGTCTTTTCTCACACCAGCCCTAGTTTAGGGTTACAAGTCCCGTGTATGATTATATTTCTTTGCTATCCGTTAAGATGCCCGCTGAGAGTCGGTCGGGGTTAACAACAGTGATGCGACTGCGTGATATGGGCGTCCGGTCGTGATCTAGAGGTCGAGCATCAGCTGCGTTTCCCGCAGTTTAGGAAGTCCTGACACGACAAAGCGGACGATCGGCTCCCAAGTTGTAGGAAGGATGTGATCTATTCTGCTAAGGGTGGCAGATGGGTGGCATGGTGATGTGCACAATTGTGGTAGCCAGGTTGGGTAGGAGGGCTGGAATGTGTGATGCGAGGGTCTGATTGTGCTTTCACAAGTATAGCTGGAAAGCGTCGCTGGCCCACCGTCCCTTGACTTTCATTATGTCAGAGGGATACTCCAGGGTGGCGCCTATGTGGATGCTGTGTCCCTTGATTGGGCCTATTCCCGTGGCTCTCGAGAGTTTGCTGAGCTTCTTCACGAATATCTGGCAAGTAAGTGGTCGGTGTCCGTCTCTCCAACAGAAAGCAAAAAGAGGGCTGGAGCTAGAGGGACTGTTGATGAGGATGTGCTGGTCTTTGGCCGGGCGGAGAGGGCGGAGTTCGGAGAGGCAGGGGGTAAGACTTGAAGGGTATGAGGAGGTGGCGGAGACAGTGGGGTTGGTGGTGGGGCAGAGGTGGTGGAAGGGGTGTGGCTGCTGTGTGTAACGGAGGTGCGATTCTCTGACAGGGGGGTAAGCGCGGGTGGATGTAGGAGGTTGCTTTTAGATGCAGAAAGTGCTGCAGCGAGGGTCGTCGAGGTCAAGGATGAGCCTGTCGAGGGCTGGGGGTATGGATAGACGCAGGAGGAGAGGAGAGGCGGAGGGATAAAGTCCGCGTGATGGGCCATCTGCTGGATTGCATTCGCTCAGGATGTATTCAATGAAGACATGGAAGGGAGGGGAAGCCAGGAGGGCAATGAGGCGGCGGAAAGTAGCGTTGATGGGTTTGTTGCGGGATCGGCCTTTCCGCCATGCAACGATGACGCCCTGGTTGTCGCAATGAACCTTGCACGGCACGCTAATCAAATCTAGTGTGAGTAAACATCGGATGAGGAGCTCAACTGCAACGCTCTCCGCCCACCCGATGTCTCGTGTGTCTCTGTTCCATACATGTGTGTCTCCATGCGCGCAAGGGGTGCCGATGACAATCGCCAGGCCATGACCGGAGCTGGCATCGGAGAAGGCGGGTAAGTCGGTGGCATGCGGGAAGTGGGGGATAGGTGTGGTTTTGGAGGGCCTGTAATCACCAGGTGAGCTCGCCAGTGGTCCCGCGCAGTTGGTATCGAGGCATGTTGGAAGAATGTCCTGAAGTGAGGTGAGGTAAGCGGGACCTTCGGGAATGGTGAATGCCGTGTGGCTGAGGTGACTGTGGAGCTTCTGTACCTCAGCTAGGGAGTGAGCAGTCATTAGAAGCCAAATTTTAATAGCACAGCTGTATTTCTCTCATTTGGCCTCGGTGAGCTGAACTGTCTTGTTGTGGAGGTCCCAGGTAAAACTGAGGTAGTTGGGTTTTGAAGGAAAAGGGATGGTTCCCAGGAAATACCAAGGTGTTATAATGTACCATTTATTTTCTTTCCTTTCCTCTATCTTGCCATTACCACAATCACTTCATCCTTAATGTTTACAGGCCTGGTGCTTAACCACATCCCAACCCTGCTAGATACCTCCCTACTCCTGTCACATCCTGGACCTCCAATCTGAATTCCAACCCCATTTTAACCTGGCTTACAATTGGTTTTTGCACCTAGTAAGCCACTCCAGCCTTTGGACTTCTCTCCAAGCAACTCTGGCCCTCTGTCACCATTCCAGTCTTTCCCAGCTATGCATGTATGCTTTCCACTCCTCAGCATTATATGCTCCTTTAGACTTCTGCTCTCACTCTGCCCCATTCCACTTCCAGTCTATCTCTGCTCCAGTTAAGTACTACTCTAGTTTCCCTTTGTTATCTCCAGACCATTCTGATATAACTCTGTTACTGTTTCTGGTCAGTTACCATTACCATTATTGTTACTATTTCTGTTCCATTCCTGTTCCTTGCTCTCCCCTGTTTTATCCTGTCACCCTTCAGTTTTAGTTTGATATGATTGGACATTGTCTTTTCTGACATCTTCATTTGTTTCCTAGATATCTAGACATCTGCTTTGCTTCTGAGTTTGCACTTGTCTCATGTTATTACACTCCTAAATAGTTCTGCCTTGCTGAGGTATAAGTACTGTAGTTTTGTATCTTGTACTTCAGTATGAATATCAACAAAAACACCAGAAAATCCTCTTGTTGTTATCCTTACTCTGCTTGAGCTCTTGGGCTTACTCTAATTCTTCAGATTACTCTGGAGTACCTCTGAGGCTATACAATATCCTTAAAGGAGTCATAAAGCCTCACTTTCATGACTAGACTTGACTTTCCTTGTTCTGCCTGTTCCTCCTATTGAGCATAGTGTTATATTCTGGATCTTCAACCTGAATTTCAACCCCATTCCAACCTGGCTTACAATTGATTTTCACATCTAGTAAGCCACTTTAGCCCTCTGACTTCCCTTCAGGCAACTCCAGCCCTCTATTACCATTCCAGTTTTTCCCAGCTATGTATGTACACTTCCTATTCCTCAGCGTTATATGCTCTCCTGAACTTCTGCTCCCACTCTGCCCATTCTACTTCCAGTCTATCTCTGCTTCAGTTAAGTACTACTCTAGTTCCCCTTTATTATCTCTGGACTGTCCCAATATAACTCTGTTACCATTCCTGGTCAATTACCATTACCATTATTATTGTTATTTCTATTCCATTTCTATTTTTTGCTTTTTCCTGTTTCATCCTGTCACCCTTCAGTTTCAGTCTAACATGATTGGACACTGTCTCCCTGACATCTCCATTTGTTTCCTAGATATCTAGACATTTGCTTCACTTCTGAGTTTGCACCTGTCTTATTTTGTTACACTTCTAGATAGCTCTGCCTCTCTGAGATATAAGTACTGTAGTTCTGTATCTTGTACCTCAGTATGAATATCAACAGAAACATTCTCTTGTCATCATCCTCACTCTGATTGAGCCTTTGGGCTTACTTCAACCCTTTGGGTTACTCTGGAGTTTACAGCATTAAAGTTATTATAGCTTAATGTTGAATTGAGATAAGCAACAACTTTACAGTTGTTACTACCCCTATCTGACCTGAGTCCTCTGACTCACTCTGACCCTCCAGCCCTGCTGGAGATTATGATTAGCCTATTGGCTACCTTCTATAAGTCTTGATGACTTCACTCCTTAAAACTGGACTTGACATTTTTCATCTTGTCCATCTCTCTTGTTGAGCTCTGAGCAAGCTCTCCTCTGCCATCTCTGGCCTGCCGCAATCAGAATACTAAGGCTATGCCAGGGCACTAAAGCCAAGTCCTGTTTGATGAAGAACCTGCTATTTGACTACTTGATCATTTTTAGAAATCTCTGGAAATCTCTGGAGACCTCTGGAGCTCATATCTCCTTTTGATAAACTCCAACCTAGTAGTAGTAGTAGTAGCAGTATTTGGGTTTTGATAATCTGTCACCTTAATATGAATATCAACAAAAACACCAGAAAACCCTCTTGTCATTGTCCTTACTCTGCTTGAGCCTTGGGCTTACTCTAACCCTCTGGGTTACTCTGGAGTATCTCTAAGGCTACATGATATTCTTGAAGGAGTCATAAAGCCTCACCCCCATGACTAGGCTTGACTCTCCTTGTCCTGCCTGTCCCTTTTGTTGAGCATAGAGACAGCCTTATTACCCACCCCAACATCTATGTAAATTGGGACAATGGAGAAGTGCAAGTGTGCACCACATAAGGTAAAGCTGAGTCCTGTTCGACCATTGAAATCCTTCCTAGATTCCCCTGGAACTCTCTGGAGCACTCCAGAGTTCTGATCTTCCAGCATTAAGGGTTTCATTTTTTAAAAAAAAAGGAACTGGTTAAAAGTATACTCATCTTGATATAGGTTTTAACAGTCCATTTTAGTGGGATGGAAAGTTTTAACACATAGAGATAGCCTTTTTATTCACCTCCAACATCTATGTAAATTAGAACAACAGAAAAGTGCAAGGGCACACCATATAAGGTAAAGCTGAGTCTCATTTGACAATTGAAGCCCTTTCTAGATTTTCCCCTGGAGCTCTCTAGAGCCCTCTGGAGTTCTAATCTTCCTTTAGTGTCAAGGGTTTCATTTTAAAAGGAACTGGTTAAAAGTATACTCGTCTTAATATAGGTTTTAATAGTCTTTTTTTAGTGGAATGAAAGTTTTAACAGTATATTCGTACTTTTACTTGCATTTCTCTTGCCTTTACTTAAGGATTGGCCTCCACTGTCTCTCAATACTCAACCCTGAACCACCTGCATGCTTGGTGCACTCATGGATGATTCCTCCAAGATCTCCAGAACTTCATTCCATCCCTTGCATTATCTGTCAGGATATGAACACCAATGATACTGCTATGATCTTGCACTTTTCTGGGCATTTGACCCCTAAGTTAATCTAGTCCTCATGGCATAAACCCCTTACAGCCCCCAATGTTTTGAGTCACTCTGAGCCACTCTGACGATTCTATGACATTAGTTACTGGCCCCTGTCACTTGAAACACATGCACCTAGATTCAACTTTCAACTCCTAACCCTGGCATTCCCCTATTTCCAACTCTGGGCTCTCCAGAACAGCTGTGATTTTCTACTATCATACAGCATCACCAGCTCTTATGGATCCTTGAATGCAGCTTAGGTTATGATTCCCTACCAATAAGCACCATTCCCTCTGTTTTTCCTGCTTTTTTCTGGTATCTGACCCCAGTTCTCTGACACTTTGTTGTTACCTGGTAATCCTTGATGGAAAATCACTCCTTGTCACTCTGGACTATGCCAATCACTTTCTCATGCCTAGATCTAGCCATCACAGTCTAAGTATTCCATAGCCATCTCCTGGCCCCTTCTTGACAAGTCACTTCAGGATTATCAATAGGTGGTTATCAACCTCTGGTGTCTGTTCTCTACTTCTAGGTGACCCATTTCTGGCTGTTGGTCCTAGCCTTTCAAGACCCATTCTTCCAAGCATGACAAGTCTGTTAAACCTGTACCCCTTATCTCCCTGACCTCCAGCACCACCTTTCCATGCACATCCGATTATAACAACCCCCATTGGGTACCTTGTCCTATTTCAGATTTGAAAGCCCCAATACTCCAACCTTTCTGCCTGCTTTCACTTCTTCCAATGCCTTACCATCTCTTTCAATTTCATCTCTTCTGCTCAAGCTATCAGATCTCCACAAACCCTACAAAGACTATTGGCTTCACTCTGTTGATGCCTAGTATCACCCTCTGCTGAATGGTTTGTGTTCACTGATTCTAGAATACCACTAACTCACCCACTGTGGTCCATTGACCCCAGGTATTGAGTAGTACCTCATCTGTTCACTGGATAACACATGCCAGCATCCCACACACCCCCCATAGCTCCATACCACTTCAGTCTCAGCTAACTCTGATCTCAAACCACAGCTCTTGTTATCATGATCTGGTAGTTATGACTCCATCACCTAAGTGCATGGCTGTTTCTGCATTGCTCTGCTCTCAGTAGCAGGCCAGTTCCATCTGTTAATATGCCTACCAGAAAGACACTTTCATCTGCCTCTGAACTTCTCTGAACTTGTAGCATTAGACCCTTTATTCTTCATTGCCTGTGGTCCCTCTGCCACTGGTTCCTTATCTTCACAGCTAAGGTATACTCACCTTGCTGACCAACCAGGCTTCAGAAACACCACCCCTCCTCCTCTGCACTCCAATGCACCCCCTGCATTTCACATGCCAAAAGTCTCTTGCCCTCTCTGGGCATCTCTGTCCATTTCTGCCTCCCTGGAAGGTTCACACTTCCATCATGACTGCACTGTGATTACCCTTCCCTTCCCTACTTGCAGTTGTTTGAGTGTTGTTTTGGTTTGCTATGGTTCTCTGCTTGGATTTCTTTTGTATGGTGCTATATTGTTTTATGCACCACCTTCCTATAACCCTGTGCTGTTGGCACCCTCTGTCCCCTTATGGGAGACCTGTTTGGCAGAATTGTCTCCACACCCCTCCATCTCTTGCCCAAGAAATCCTTGCTCTTTAGACATGGTCTCTAATAACTCTGTTTTCACTTGTGGGTCTTTTTTTCTTTTCTAAATGTCATCTCAGGACCTGTCCTTCTGTTTTCCCTGGGTATTGTTGCCCTGGTAGACCTTCTGCTCTTCTGTGTCTTCTGAAAATTCATTTGTTCTGGATATCCCTTCCTTGGTGACAATTCTGCTCTTCTGCATCTCCTGGAAATGCTGCTCCTTTCTTCAGAACACTTCTGAACCCCTCCATTGTTTGCCTTGGGAATTCCATGTTCTTCTGGCCTTGTTCTGATGACTCCATTTCTCTTTGCCTTTCATTCCCATTCCTTCTGACCTGTTATCTGGAACTTGTCCTTTTGTTTTCCCTGGGTTCTTTTTCTCCTTTGGGGATCTTTCTGCTCTTCCTATATCCCCTGGGACCTCCCCATTCTTGTGCCCATCCTTTTGATTGGCCTTTTCTTCCAGCCTCCCTCCTGTCTTTTCAGATTCTTCTGGCCCATTTCTGTTTCACACCTTGTGCTGCTCCTGGCCCCTTTACTTTCTGTTTCCTAGTTGACAATGGGATGTTGACCTTGAGGAGGAGATAGCATCTAGTGACCACACTGGGAACTGCTGCTCACACCTAGCAATCTGGTTCCCCTGCACTCTTGCTCTTTTCTCCATTTCCACTTGCCTCTCCAGTCCCTCTCTGGTCTTTTTTGCCATAGTACCCAGGCCACCTGGTCAACTGTCTACCTTCATGCAATGACCAGATGTGCTCTGCATTGATTGCCCCCTTCAACCACCTTTACCACTTGTGCAGTGCCTAACTTCTACCTATGTTGACTATATCCATCCCCAATCATTTCTGGTCATCTCTAGCTCTTCCCTGAGTAGCTTACCTCCCTTCCCTTGTTGCTGCACATAGATGATGTGCAATTTAATCAGTATACAGACATTGGTTGTATATAGGAGGCAAGACCAGCAAGCAACTCTCAGCAGAACATCCACTCCTCTGGATCTTCTCTGGCTTCCACCATAATATCCTCTGGCTCTGTTCCAGCCCTGAGTTCGGCCACAAAAACCCTCATTTCCTCTCCAGCCTTCCAACCTCCATGCTCCTTCCACTAAGCATCATGATTGATTACATGAACATCAGACTCTGCTCTGAGGTATCTCTTTTGATGGCCCTTCTCTGTCTGGATCTTGACTAGGTCATGAAGGAGCCTGTTTTGCTTCCTTAAGTCCTGGTGAATCAGACCACTGACCTCATGGATTGCATTGGCAACCAATCCATTACCTGTCGTATCAACTCCTTAGGCTGCCTTATTAAAAGCAGTGAAGTTCTGGACTTCTTCTGCCATTCTGACCTATACTTCACCCCTATCTCTTTGGCTGTTAGTTGCTCCCCCTATTTCTGTTGAGGTACCAGCCTTGTACACCTCAACTCTGTGCCTCCTCCTTTCCTGATTCTTGGCCATTATAAGGGCCATCCCATCATCGGGACAGAGAGTGAGCTGGTTATCTGACCAGAAGTAGAGATCTGGGAATCTGGCCATGTTAGAGCAGGAAAATGAGTACCAACTTCTTTTCCTCAGGAACTTATCTTTCTTGAGCCAACTTTGTGCTAACCCTGACTCTAACTGAGTATAGAATCCTTTTGCCCTCAATCATTATGTTTTAGTTCCCTTTGGAGATAAACAAACCTCCCTCAACTCTGTCCTAGATCCAACCCTTCTGACATTTGTTTTGGTCATCATTTGACTATTGAACTCTAGTCTAAATCCTGACCTTCTCTCCAGAAGTCTTTTCAAAGCTTCATGTCTCTCTGCTTCTATCCCTTTGTTCCTTTTCAGTTTCTCTGCCTTTATGGCAGAAGTGACCATTTTGACATTGTGTTTTAATCTTGTTCC
>JBBPKN010000477.1:0-35754 GCA_038089275.1 Pulveroboletus cf. rosaemariae
ATATATATATATAATTAATTAATTTTAGACACAACCTTCTGCTTCTATTTATCAATATCAGAGGCAATCCCAAGTACCACAACTCTAAAAGAAAGATACAGGAGCAAAGATTATTCAGCTATAGCAGCAAACTGGATAGCAATATGTTTAGTATCAACAGGAGGTTACTCAAGTACAGCAGGAAATACAATAACAACAATAATCTTATGAGAAGCAGTTATATTATCAATGGCTACAAGTTCAACAATAACAAGCTATAGATCAGGAACAACTTTATCAGCAGAGATTACAAGTTCAGAATCAACAAGCTCTTGGTCAGAAGCAACTTTATCAGCAGAGACTTTAAGTTCAGTATCAACAAGACCTTTAGCAGAAACATATTTATCAGCAGCAACAACATGGTCAAGCTTATCAGCTGCAACAAGCTCTATTACAGTGTTATCAAATAGAGCTTCAAAGGCATGCTCAAAATGCAGCAACTTATAGTTCAGCAGCAGCATCTTCAATATCACCATCATCAGCAGGATCAATAATAGAGGATATAGATACAGCTTGTAAATCAAAGAAAACAGGAGCAAGAAGCTTTGGAATATGTTTCTCAATACTCCCAGGCTCTTCTTTCTTAGACATTAGAGAAATACAGTCAAGGCTCAGCTGAACAGTATGAACAAGATCAGGCCAGACAGTCTTCTGATGGTCCTAAAGACTCTAGCTCTAGCTCTGCCAGTGACTTCTCTTTAACTTCTGTTTCTTCTAGAATATCTACTCCACAACAATCAAGATCTGATTCACCTGTTAATTCTAACTCTTTTGTTAATGCTGATTTACCTGTTAATTCTGGCTCTAATTCCAATCTTCATAATTCCAGCTCTAGCTCCAGCTCCTCTTCTGAGGATCTCAATATTCCTGATTAATCCATTCAAGTCTATATTCCTTCTGGAGGTGCTCCCTATTGTCATATCTCATATCTCTGATCCAATTCCAACCCAATCCCAATCCAGCTTATAACTGGTTCTTATATTCAGTAAGCCAATCTAGTACTCTGACTCCCCTTCAGGCAACTCTGGTCCTTCATTACCATTCTATTCCGTCCCAGCTACAACCTTTGCCCTCTAGCCATAAGGATTTTGTTTAGGAAGGAAATCTCCTTTCCAAATGAAATCCTTAGTCTGGTTTATGTACTTTGATATGCTGTGAGGTTTCAGAGGTATGATGGAAGAAGCAAGCTAATCCACAAATGGCACTAGCAAGATTGGTAATAGTATCATGGGAAATGGGAATAGACTTATAATCTGGAAAAAATTCAGAATTATTCTTTAGAATATTAGAGTATCCATTAGAGGGATTATTTCTGGGGTTGTCTGGTGCTCCTGGATGGGCACTATGGTTGTTAGGGATAGAAGAAGGTTGAAGAGCCTTGGAACCATCAGGGACTATATTATCTTGTCATATTTTGTATCTTCAACCCAATTCCAATTCAATCCTGATCTGGCTTATGACTGATTCTTATATCCAGTAAGCTACTCTAGCCCTCTGATTCCCCTCCAGGCAACTCTGGCCCTCCATCACCATTCCAGTCCACTCCAGCTATGCATGTACACTTCCCACCCCTCTAGTAGTATATGCTCCCCTGGCCCTCTGCTCCTGCTTCACTCTATTTCATTTTCAGTTCTATCTCTGTTTCAGTTAAGTACTATCTTAGTTTCATTTTGTTGTCTCCAGATCATCCTGGTATAACTCCATTACCATTCCCACTCTTAGTTACTATTACCATTATTGTTACTATTCCTGTTCTGTTCCTGTTCCTTGCTTCCCCTTGTTTCATTCTGTTACCCTTCAGTTTCAGTTTGACATGATTGGACATTGTCTTTCCTAACATCTTCATTTGTTTCTTAGATATTTAGACATCCGCTTTGCTTCTGAGTTTGCACCTGTCTCACTTTACTACACTTCTAGATAGTTCTGCCTCTCTGAGATATAAGTACTGTAGTCTTGTATCTTGTACCTCAGTATGAATATTGACAAAAACACCCTCTTGTTATCATCCTTACTCTGATTGAGCCCTTAGGCTTACTCTGATCCTTCAGGTTATTCTGAAGAACCTCTGGGGCCAAGTGATATCCTTGAAGGAATTATAAGATCCCACCTCCATGACTAGGCTTGACTCTTCTCATCTAGCCTGTTCCTCTTGTTGAGTGCCAAGACAGTCCTTTTTCCCACCTCTGACATCTATGTAAATCAGTATTATAATTTTATTCCATTTTCTTTATTTTCATTTTACCCCTGCAGCTCTTTACATTGTTACATCATGTGACCATTTTACATCTTCACTATTTCACCTTTTCACCTTTTTACATGTCATATCTTCACTTTGTCACAAGTCTGGACTAGACTAGATCTTGACATCATTTAACTTGTGTTTACCTCATGTATTTCTAGGTCCCTGCACTCTTTCTGCCATTGGTTGGCTTACTGTACTATAGTTTAGGGCCAGTCTATTGTACATGGTCTGTGTGCAGTTTGGTAGCCTATATAAAGGAGAGATGCAAGCCTGGCTAACTCCAGTCTTGCACACTTGAGCTCTCTGCTTTCACAAGTTCAAGCCTATTATGATCATGATATTGAACAATGTGCAGATAAGCAATAACTCTAGACAAGGGCTTAATAATGTTGATGTCAATAGGTGAGAGTATAAGCAAAAGAGTTGTTTATATAAGGAGAACACTATACTAGATAATACAAGTGCTCAAGACTGGAGCTTGAGACATGCTAAAACTATAGTATTTATACAGTACAGAAATGTGCATGGACCAAGACCCTGATGGGAGAATTCCCATGGACCCTGAGGCACCATCAAAGAGAATAGAAGCAATCATAAGAATAGCCAATGGCTAAAAAGGAGTGATGCTTTTAAAATAGAAAAGAGATGAAAATGAATAACAGGTGAAAGGCATGAGGCTAACCCTATGCCCTGGGTCTAGACCAGTCATGTGACCCATCATGTGACCTGATAAGATAAAAGATTAGATAACCAGGTGGAAAAATAAAATAAAGTCACATAATCTGAAAATAAAAAATTGCGGACTATAATACTACCCCCTTTTTAGGTCTTAGATTCCAGATGAGACACCAGTAATGGTACAACTTCAGTGTGATTTTCATATGGCTTGAACAGTGAATGGAATATTTGCTAATTTAGAGTAAATAACCAATGAGGAGCAGATGGATGAAGTTTGTGAAATTCTTTGACTAGATCTGGTGCATTGGCTAAATTGTCCTTTGTTTGCCAGGTGCAATTATTTTCACCATAACCAGCCCAATGGACCAGATATTCCAGTTTTCCTTTCTTTATCCTTGAATTCACAATATGATCCACTTCATATTTCACATGTCCATCATTAATTATCAGAATAGGATCAGGAGTGATAGTTTCTTGACCTTTCAAGAAAGGAAGATAGGGTTTAATCTGTGAGATATTGATGGTTGGATAAATCTTCATGTTTTTTGGTAATTTAAGGTAAACTACATGAGGAATTACTTTCAAAATCTCAAATGAACCAATCTATTTCTTTGTCAATTTCTTGGAAGGATATTAAAGCAACAGATTTTTTGTGAATAACAAAACTAATTGCCCTTTCTTGTATTCTGGCAGTGTGGTCTTGTTTTGTTTTTTTCATTTTAATTTTTGTTTGTTCTAACACTTCTTTAACTTCCTTGAAAGTTTTCAACATATCTCATAGAAACAAGAAGGATGGAACAGTTTTAGGTGGTGCTTCAAAACCCATTCATGGATGATAGGTTTTGAAGATTTTAAAGGAAGTTATTTTTGTTGATGATGAATATGAATTATTATGATGATATTTGGCTAGTTTTAGCCAATCTGCCCATTGGTCCTGCCTTTTGGATATAAAGTTATGAAGATATGTTTCTAGTTCTCAATTAATCCTTTCTGTTTGCCCATCTGTTCTTGAATAATAAGCCATATAAATCTTTTGCTTGATCTAAAGTATCTTATTCAGCTGCTATGTGAATTCTGAGACAAATTGGGATCTGCAATTTGAAACTATAGTAGAAGGAAGACCATGTCTAGACCAAACATGATCTCTGAAAAGTTCAGCAGTATAAAAAGATAAAATAGAAGAATAGCATGAGATAAAAACCACTTCTTTAGAAAACCTGTCAATTACCACCATAATTGCTTCAAATCCTTTTGAAACTGAAAGTCCTGTTATAAAATATACTGAAATATCTTTCCAGGGAGCTGAAGTAGTAGGAAGAGATTTAATAGGAATAGCTTGTCTGATCCCTTGGATGTGATGCAAGAAGAACAATGTGAAACAAATAATGCCACATCTTTACAGAGACCAGGCCAATAATAGAATCTTGAAATTAAATGTCTTATATAATCTTGTTCTGAATGACTGCTGATAGGTAAAGAATGAAAAAGATTTAAAGCTTCAATTTGTAATTCTTTTGGTATAAATATTTGATTGTTTTGATTTAAATAAACCTTGTTTTCTGGACTATAACATTAGTAAGGAGAAAGTTGAAGATTCACTGATGCAGCCTGAACTTGATTAAAGAAAGAAAAAGAAAAAGAAATAGCATGTTGAAAAACAGAAGAAGGTAACATAAGAACTTGTTTATTTGATTCTGGTTTGGAATTAAAATGATCTTGTCTTTGAAAAAAAGCATTAGTTCACCCATTGGAAGAACCAGATTTATAAACCATCTTGAAATTAAACTTGGCTAGTGTAGCCTGCCACCTAGCTTGTCAAAGAGATAAATCTTGTGAATGTTTCCAATATTTCAGATTTTTATGGTCAGTTCAAATTTCAAAATAATCTCAGCCAATGAGATAATGACACCAATCATGAAGGGCTCAAATAACAGCTAATAATTCCTTGTTATAAATAGAATAGTTGATTTTAACAGTGTTCAATAAATGAGAAATGTATGCTGCAGGCTACCAGAGTCCATTTTCTTGTTGATAAGAGAGCACAGCTCCTAGTGCCACATCGAATGCATTTGTTTCAATGCAAACCAGTTTAGAAGAGTCAGGATAACATAGAAGAGGATTGGAGATAAGAATTTCTTTTAGATGGACAAATGCTGTCATGCATGCAGCAGTCCATTCAAATTTGATATCTTTCTTGGTTAATAAATTGAGGGGGTGAGCTATATTAGCAAAATTTGGGACAAATCTTTGATAATAGTTTGCTAATCCCAAAAATGCTTGTACTTGTTTAACAGTTTTGAAAATGGGCCAGCTTTGTACAGCACTGGTCTTGTTTAATTGCATTTGTATACCCTTTTTATATACAACCATTCCAAGGTAGTCAACTTGTGATTGGGTGAAGTGACACTTTGATGGTTTAAGAAATAGGTCATTGTTATGAAGATGACCTAATACTTGAGCAATGATTTCTAGATGTTGTTCTCTAGACTTATTATTTGTGAAGATCATAATGTCATTAATATAAATGACAACATGTTTCCACATGTCATGGAAGATATTGTTTACCATTGCCTAAAAAGTACTTGGTGAGTTGCACATGCCAAAATACATTACCAATGGTTTAAATGCTCCAATAGAGGTGGTAAAAGCCCCTTTCCACTTGTTGCCTTCCTTTATGTGAATATTATTATACCCCCATTGCAAATCTAGGGTTGTAAACATCAACATTGGATAGAAAGGAACAGAGGTAAAGGGAATCCAGGAAATATGTAGCTTAGAAGCATAAAAGCAACCAGAGTTATACTGGAAATGAAGCAGAGTTAACTTATTGGCACAGGATATAACAGCTATTTATCTCTTGTGCCCCTCCACCAAAATTCTCACATGCAGCATGTTCAGTCATGTGCAGTATACTGCTGTGGCACAGATAACTGCATTGACACTGCATGCTCTACCTATCTCAACTCATAAATCAAAAGCTGGCCTCTTGCACTGCTATTAAAGAAATCAGCCTTCATGCCATAAAAAAAGTCAGTGACTGTGCTGCAACACAAGGTCCTGATAGTTACCATGCTATCTATATGAGTTTTAGTCCCCTCCATGGCTGCTGGAATGAATGCTGCTGCATAAGGTGCAACAATTTCCATTCTTCTGCCATTTCTTCTCTTTTTTTTTTTACAGATTAAATTTCTTATTCAAGTCAAATCTCTGATTGGCATCCCAGAGTGCACACCCTTGCTGACCATCACCATCCATGACTGCACACCATCACTTCAGTTACTATTCCTGCACCTTTCCTATTATGGCCATTCTAGCAGTCTATATAAGGATCTTTGGTTATTGCTACTAAAAATATACAAGTTAGCTTGCCTTTCTCCTCTAGCCACCCTTTTCTCCTTTATCCTGTCCCATTTTGTCCTTGCCCCTCTTTGCAATTCATCACTAGTCCCCTTTGACCTTATTTGATACTCTCATTTCATCAAAAATTGGCAAAAAAAAAATTCTGCAACTATGCCATGCCATCTGTTATATCAGAATATTGCAACTGTAGAACAGGGGTAGTACATAGGAGGGATCCTGGAATAATATGAAAGGATTACCCCTCTATCATGAGTATAAGCAATAGGAGTATGAGTGGTCAACAAGTAAAGCAAGTTATTTTTTCTGCTTTTTTCTTTTTTTTTCATGTTTTTTTCTTCTGTTTTTCTTTCTTTTCTTTTTTCTTTCTTTTCTTTTTTCTTACTTTTTCGCTTTTTTGGTCTATATAATGATACTTTTTCCTTCTGAGTTCTTTTTTTCTTTTTAAAGTCATTTCTATCTGTTTTTGGTCTATTTACTAGATAGTACTCTCTTGGTTTATCTGGAGAACTCACTCTAGAACAGGGGTAGTGTTATGCACTGGCACTACTTAGTTAAGGGTTATTTTTCATTTTTACCCTAAGCTAAGTATTATTTTCTATTTAGATCTCTTTAGCTCCTTTTGCTTCTCTTATCTTATCTTATCTTATCTTATCTTATCTTCTTCTATCTTATCATGATTCTATGCCATGTGTTCTGGTCTAGCCATCTGATATCATACCTTATTATTATTATGCTTTCTTCTTATTGCCTTCTTCTATTGGTCTCTATTTAGTTTCTCTTTGCCCTATTTCCTTATTTAGCTTTGTTCTCTGTATACTAGCTATTTCATGTACTTCTCATGGCCTGGTTCATGCACAGTAGGTAGCAATATACAGTGGCTCAAAAAACTGTCCCAATATTTGCATGTTTTGTACTAAATGCAATGACTATCTATTATATCCCAGATCTCTGATCCAAATTTCAACCCCATTCTGACCTGGCTTACAATTGATCTTCACACCTAGTAAGCCACTCCAGCCCTCTGACTCCCCTCCAGGCAACTCTAGCCCTCTGTCACCATTCTAGTCTTTCCCAGCTACACATGTATGCTTTCTGCCCCTTAGCATTATATGCTTCCCTGGGCTTCCACTCCCACTCTGCCCTATTCCACTTCCAGTCTATCTCTGCTCCAGTTAAGTACTACCCTAGTTCCCCTTTGTCATCTCCAGACCATCCCAATATAACTCCATTACTGTTCCTGGTCAATTACCATTACCATCATTATTACTATTCCTGTTCTGTTCCTATTCCTTGCTTTCCCCTGTTTCATCCTGTCATCCTTCAGTTTCAGTCTGACATGATTGAACATTGTCTTCCCTGATATCTCCATTTGTTTCCTAGATATCTAGACATCTGCTTTGCTTCTGAGTTTGCACTTGTCTTATTTCATTACACTTCTAGATAGTTCTGCCTCACTAAGGTATAAGTACTGTAGTTTTGTATCTTGTACCTCAGTACAAATATCGACAAAAACACCAGAAAACCCTTTTGTTGTTGTCCTCACTCTGCTTGAGCCCTTGGACTTACTCTGACCCTCCAGATTACTCTGAAGTACCTCCAAGGCTATGCAATATCCTTGAATGAGTTATAAAGCCTCATTCCCATGACTAGGCTTGACTCTCCTTGTCCTGCCTGTCCCTTCTGTTGAGTATAGAGACAGCCTTCTTACTTACCTCCAATATCTATGTAAATCAGGACAATAGAGAAGTGCAAGGGCATACCATATAAGGTGAAGCCAAGTTCCATTCAACAATTGAAATCCTTTCTAGATTTCCCCTGGAGCCCTCTGGAGCCCTCCAGAGTTCTGATCTTTTTTCAGCATCAAGGGTTTTATTTTAAAAGAAACTAATTAAAAGTATACTTATCTTGGGATAGGTTTTAACAGTCTCTTTTTAGTGGGATGAAAGTTTTAATAGTATATTTGTACTCTTACTTGCACTTCTCTTGCCTTTACTTAAGGATCAGCCTTTACTGTCTCTTAATACTCAACTCTGAACCACCTACATGCTTGGTATACTCATGGATGATCCCTCCAAGATCTCTGGAACTTCATTCCATCCCTTGTGTCATCTGTCAGAATATAAACTCCAATGACACTGCTACAACCTCGCACTCTTCTGGGCATTCAACTCCTAAGTTAATCTAGTCCTCATGGTGCAAACCCCTTACAGCCTCCAATATTCTGAGTCACTTTAAGCCACTCCAACAATTCTACAATGTTAGTCACTGGCCCCTGTTACTCAAAACACATGTACCTAGATTCAACTTCTAACTCCTGATCCTGGCATTCCCCTATTTCTGACTCCAGACTCTTCAGAACAGCTGTGATTTCCTACTATCATACAGCATCACCAGCCCTTATGGGTCCTCAAATGCAGCTTAGGTTATGGTTCTCTACCAATAAGCACCACTCCCTCCATTTTTTCTGCTTTTCTTTAGCATCTGACTTCAGTTCTCTAATACTTTGTTGTCACCTGGTAATCCTTGATGGAAAACCACTTCTTGTTACTCCAGACTATGCCAACCACTTTCTCATGCCTAGATCTAGCCATTGCAGTCTAAGCATCCCATAGCTGCCTCCCAGCCCCTTCTTGACAAGTCACTCCAGGATTATCAATAGGTGGTCATCAATCTCTGGTATCTGTTCTCTACTTCTAGGTGACCCATTTCTGGCCATCAGTTCTAGCCTTTTGAGATTTATTCTCCCAAGCATAACAAGTCTGTTAAACCTGTACCCCTTGTCTCTCTGATCTCCAGCATCACCTTTCTATGCATGTCCAATCATTATGACCCCCATTGGATACCTTGTCCTATTTTGGATTTGAGAGCCCCAACACTCTGACCTTTCCACCCACTTCCACTTTTTCTGATGTCTCACTGTCTCTTTTGATTTCACCTCTTCTGCTCAAGCTATTGGATCTCCACAAACCCTACAAAGACTATTGGCTTTACTCTGTTGATGTCTAGCATTACCCTCTGCTGGATGGTTTATGTTCACTGATTCTAGAATACCACTAACTTACCCACTGTGGTCTATTAATTCCAGATATTGAGTAGTACCTCATCTGTTCACTGAATAACACATGCCAGCATCCTGTGTACCCCCTATAGCTCCATACCACTCCAGTCTCAGCTAACTCTAATCTCAAACCACAGCTCTTGTTGTCATAATCTGGTAGTTACAACTCTGTCACCTAAATGTGCAGCCATTTCTGCATCGCTCTGCTCTCAGGAGCAGGCCAGTTTTCATCTGTTGATATGCCTACCAGAAAAACCTGCATCTGCCTCTGACCTTCTCTGAACTTGTAGCATTAGACCCTTTATTCTTCATTGCCTGTGGCATCTCTGCCACCTGTTTCCTTATTCTCACAGCTAAGGTATACCCACCTTGCTGACCAACCAGGCTTTAGAAGCACCACCTCTCTTTCTCTGCACTCTGCTGCACCCCCTGCATTTCATCTCACATGTCAAAAGTCTCTTGCCCCCTCTGAGCATCTCTGTCCATTTTCACCTCCCCAGAAGGTTCACACTTCCATTATGACTGCGCTGTGATTACCCTTTCCTTTCCTGCTTGCAGTTGTTTGAGTGTTGTTTCAGTTCACTATGGTTCTCTGCTTGAATTTCTTCTGTATGGCACTACATTTGTTTTATGTGCCACCTTTCAATAACCCCATGCTATTGGCACCCTCTGTCCCCTTATGGGAGACCTGTTTGGCAGAATTGTCTCTGCACCTCTCTGTCTCTTGCCCAAGAAATCCTTGCTCTTCAGACATGGTTTCTAATAACTCTGTTCCTGCTCACAGGTATTTCCTTCTTTTCTGAATGTTGTCTCAGGACCTGCCCTTCTGTTTCCCTGGGTATTCTTTTCCCAGTAGATCTTCTGCTCTTCTGTGTCTTCTGGAAATTCTGTTGTTCTGAGTATCCCTTCCTTGGCAATGATTCTACTCTTCTGCATCTCCTGGAAATGCTGCTCCTTTCTTTGGAACACTTCCAAACCCCTCCATTGTTTGCCTTGGAAATTCCATGTTCTTCTGGCCTTGTTCTAACAACTCCATTTCTTTTTGCCTTCTATTCCTGTTCCTTCTAACCTGTCATCTGGGACTTGTCCTTTTGTTTTCCCTGAGTTCTTCTTCTCCTTTGGGGATATTTCTGCTCTTCCTACATCCCCTGGGACCTCCCCATTCTTGTGCATGTCCTTTTGGTTGGCTTTTCCTTCTGGCCTCCCTTCTGTCTTTCTGGATCCTTCTAGCCCATTTCCATTTTGCACCTTGTGCTGCCCCTGGCCCCTTTACTTTCTATCTCCTAGTCAATGATAGGACATCAACCTTGAGAAGAGGATAGCATCTAGTGACCACACTGGGAACCACTGCTCACACCTAGCAATCCAGTTCCTCTGCACTTTTGCTTTTCCCTCCATTTCCACTTACCTCTCTGGTTCCTCTCCAGTTTCTTCCACCATAGTATCCAGGTCACCTGGTCAACTGTCTACCTTTATGCAATGACCAGACATGCTCTGTACCAATTGCCCCCTCTAACCACCTTTACCACTCATGCAGTGCCTAACTTCTACCTATGTCAACTGTATCTATTCCCAATTATTTCTGATTGTCTCCAGCTCTTCCCTGAGTAGCTCACCTCCCTTTCCTTGTTGCTGCACATAGACTATGTGCAATTTAATCAGTATACAGACATTGGTTGTATATAGGAGGCAAGACCAGTAAGCAACTCTCAGTGGAACATCCACTCTTTCAGACTCCTTCTGCTATTCCAACCTATACTCTGCCCCTATCTCTTTGGCTGTTGTTTGCTCCTGCTATTCCTGTTAAGGCACCAGCCTTGTATACCTCAAATCTGTGCCTCCTTCTTTCCTGATTCTTGACCATTATGAGGGCCATCTCATTATCAGGATGGAGAGTGAGCTGGTTATCCAACCAAAAGTAGAGATCTGGGAATCCAGTCATATTAGAGCAGGAAAATGAGCACCAACTTCTTTTCCTTAGGAACTTATCTTCCTTGAGCCAACTCCACACTAACCCCAACTCTAACCAAGTACAGAATCCTTTCATCCTTGATTATTGTGTTTTAGTTCCCTTTGGAGATAAACAAACCTTCCTTAACTCTGCCCTAGATCTGACCCTTCCAACATTTGTTTTGATCATCATTTGACTATTGGACTTTAGTTTAAATTCTGACCTTTTCTCCAGAAGTCTTTTCAAAGCCCCATGTCTCTCCACTTCTACCCCTTTGTTTCTTTTCAGTTTTTCTATCTTTATGGCAGAAGTGACTGTTTTGACATCAGGTTTTAATTTTATCCCTTTGGGAAATTTGGCTATTTCTTCCATTTGTTCTTAACTGTCCTTTTGTCCTCCTTATTGCCCCATGACCACCCAAGGTACCACTTGCATGGTCATGAGATTTCATTTTGACAAGTTATTACAATTTGTGGAAATCTTACTTTCCAGACTTACTCTGCATTCTTTCTGAACTTGTTCACTCAAGACTCAAAGCCTTCACTTCAGAAGTCATTAACTCCCTTTGTACCCTAATTCCAACCCCCCTGGGTCATTCCTAAATCCTAACCTCTGTTATGAAGACAAACTAGAGTAATAACTATACTACTCTAGTACCATTACATCTTTATCTTTGTCCCTTTCTGCTTCCTCCCAGACCCCTGTTCTGAGCTCCACCACCTCTTCTGCCATCTTGTCCTCTTTGCCATCCTCCAGCCCACTCTCTGCATCCTCTTCACTTACCTTCCACATGGGATCAAGGATGTTAACCAGCTGTGCTAGCAGCCAGTTCTCCCTCCTTATCCTCTGCACCACCCAGTCCCCTACCTCTTATATGGTTGCCACCTGCTCAGTACCACCCTCCACTCCCTCTGAGCAGGCCCTCTTTTCAGGCTGCTCCTCCTCTGCATCTCTCCAACACTGCTTCTGTATTGACTTCTTCTCCCCCAGGCATTCACACCTTGCCTTGGCCTCTTGACAGGCCAAGCATGACGTGGACTTCCCCATGCCCACCTCACACTTTATCTCCCTATCCACATATCTCTGGCATGTCAGTGCCTCCTTTATCCTCTGTTTCCCTTTGTTGTTGCTGGGCCCCACTTGAGCCTGCACTTGCACTGCCTGTTAATCATCAGTGGTGCTATTCACAGGATAACAATCATGGTACTTACCTTTTCTTGAGCAGCTGCCTCTGCCACCCTCTGAGTCCTCTGAGCCTCCTTGGCCTGTCTTCAAGCAGTCTCCTCTGCCACCTTCCAGGCCTTTTCCACCCTTCTCCATTCCTCCTCCTTTCTTGCCTTCATGTGCCTCTTATGCTCAGTGTATTTGGTGTCACTCAATGCCTCGTCATTATCAGCACACTCTGCAATGTGTTCATTAGCCCAGGCCACAATATTATTGAATGTGGCCATGTTGTTATAATGAAGGAAGGACAAGCCACCATTGAAGTCCCCATTTTTATTCATGAGCAAGCTGAGAAACTCTGCTCTTTCACCCCATTGTAACTAAACAAGGTCATATGCTTGTTACCTCCACAACCCTCTGCTCTACCCTCAATGTTACTAAAGCACATGATCATGTGCCCATTACCACACTATCACAGATCACATGTCCATACTCTCTGCACCCTGGGCCAATGGCCTTCAAGGGTTCAGGCCTAAGGGAGGGGATACTGTTATATCCTGGACCTCTGACCTGAATTCCAACCCCATTCTGACCCAGCTTACAATTGATCTTTACACCTAGTAAGCCACTTCAGCCCTCTGACTCCCCTCCAGGCAACTCCGGCCCTCCATTACCATTCCAGTCTTCCCCAGCTATGTATGTATGCTTTCCACCCCTTAACATTATATGCTCCCCTGGGCTTCCACTCCCACTCCACCCCATTCCACTTCCAGTCTATATCTGGTCCAGTTAAGTACTATCCTAGTTTCCCTTCATTATTTCTGGACTATCCCAATATAATTCCATTACCATTCCTGGTCAGTTACCATTACCATCATTGTTACTATTTCTATTCTGTTCCTGTTCCTTGCTTTCCCCTGTTTTATTCTGTCATCCTTTAGTTTCAGTCTGACATGATTGGATATTGTCTTCCCTGATATCTCCATTCATTTCCTAGATATCTAGACATCTGCTTTGCTTCTGAGTTTGCACTTGTCTCATTTTGTTACACTTCTAGATAGTTCTGCCTCACTGAGGTATAAGTACTGTAGTTTTGTATCTTGTACCTCAGTATGAATATTGACAAAAACACCAGAAAACCCTCTTGTCATTATCCTCACTCTGCTTGAGCCCTTGGGTTCACTCTGACCCTCCAGGTTACTCCAGAGTACCTCCAAGGCTATGCAATATCCTTGAAGGAGTCATAAAGCCTTACCCCCATGACTAGACTTGACTCTCCTTGTTCTGCCTGTCCCTCCTGTTAAGCATAGAGACAGCCTTCTTACTCACCTCTGACATCTATGTAAATCAGGACAATGAAGAAGTGCAAGGGTGCACCACATAAGGTGAAGCTGAGTCCCATTCAACAATTGAAACCCTTTCTAGATTTCCCCCAGAGCCCTCTGAAGCCCTCTGGAGTTCTGATCTTTCTTCAGCATCAAGGGTTTTATTTTAAAAGGAACTGGTTAAAAGTATACTCATCTTGGGATAGGTTTTAACAGTCTCTTTTTAGTGGGATGAAAGTTTTAACACTATCAATAACTACTAATTATCATGCTAGACTATAAGTGTATAAAATGCAGTACTTGCTCTTGGCTTTCTATTGGTCCAATGATCAAAGCATTTGGTTATGTTTTGGTAGCATGGCAACCATATCAAAATCACAATGTATTGGGTTAGTTTTTTTACTTTAAATAGGATATGATATTTAGTGCCTAATTTGACCTTCCTTGGCCTTGATAACTGCTTGAATCCTTCTAAACATGCTTTATATCCATTTTTGATACTCCTTCACAGAAATCCTTTCTCACTCCACCATATCTTATTCTATAATTGATGAACTCCTGTAGGTATTCTCTTATAAACTGAAAGGCATCTTTTCAAATAACCCCAAGTATGTTTAATAGAATTAAGGTCTGAAGATTAAGCAGGCCAATCCAGAAGCTTGATATCTTGCTTTTTAAACCAGATTTGAGCTCTTTTAAAGATATGCTTGGAATTATTATCTTACTGAAAGATGTTTTTATCTGAAGGAATTCCAGAATTCTCCATGCTCTACAACAATCCTTCCTTCAAAATTGCCACATACTGTTTAGCATCCATCCTTTTCTTAATTTTACTAAAAACTTCCACATCATTTTATTCAATACAGCCCTATATCGTAAGTAATCCTATTATAAATGACAAGTTTGGAAGTACAAGTGTCATGTGATCAAGCACATGATCGTGAGAATCCTATGCCATACAAGGACAAACCCTAGGATATGGTTAAGTTGATATTCAAAGTTCCTTGTCTAGGTTTGGATTATACTTATGGATTAAATCTAGTATCTCAGATAATGGTATCTCCTGATCTAATCTCTGATGAATCTGATCTCAATCCAGATGGGATCTCCTCAGCCTCATGACTAAGGATATGGTTTAATCTCTACCAACCCTGAATCCTAATACTTTCATTCTATATAGCCTTTTCCTTAATACATTCCTTTATCACATGACCATTAGTTATATCCTCTACCCTTACACTATGCCCTATTTCCTATTTAGGTATTTAGCTGGAGCCACTGGTTGGTCTGTGCACATTCAGGATTAGTATAAGTAGCTAGTGCATTCTATGTTAAGGCTTCCCAGCCTTAACTGTTATGATCGATAACTTGCACGCATTCTTGAACCCTAGTCTAGGGGCTACTGACTGACAGCGATGATGAAAGAGAATGATATAGATGGAAATGAGTACGAGTGAGGACACTGCACTGTAGGTACAAGTGCTCAAGACTGGAGAGTCTTGAGATGTCTATGCTACATCTTATATAGGCTACAGTATTGCACACGGACCAAGACCCTGATGGGAGAATTCCCATGGACCCTGGATGGCGATCAAAAAGAATAGAAGCACTCGTGAGAATAGCCAATGGCTGAAAAGGAGCGAGACTTCTGAAATGGAAGAAAGACGGAAATGAAAATGGGCTGGAAGACATGAGGCTAACTCTATGCCCTGGGTCTAGACCAGTCATGTGACCCGTCACATGCCCTGATAAGATAAAAGATTAGATAACCACGTGGAGAAGATAAGATAAGGTCACGTGATTAAAGTTTGAAAAATCGGACTATAACACTACCCCCTTTTTAGGTCTCGGATTCCAGACGAGACACCAATAAAGCATGCGTTTCTGTGTGGTTTTCATATGGCTTGAATAAAGAACGGAAAGTGGATAAGTCGGTGGTGAAGAGTCGGCGAGGAGCAGATGGATGAAGCTTATGGAATTCGGTGATAAGGTCCGGAGAATTGGCTAAATCATCTTTTGTTTGCCAAGTTCGATCAGATTCTCCATAACCAGTCCAATGGACCAAATATTCCAGCTTGCCTTTACGAATTCGAGAATCAACGATGTGATCAACCTCGTATTCGGAATGCCCTTCTTCAGTGACCAATATGGGATCAGGAGTGAGAATATCCTGACCACGAAGCGATGATAAATAGGGTTTAATGCGCGAGATGTTGACGGTTGGATGAATGCGCATGGTAGAGGGAAGTCGTAGACGAACAGCATTGGGAATAACTTCAATGATAGTAAACAGACCAATCCATCGTTTAGTTAGCTTTTTCAATGGATAGGGAAGTGTCAGATTCTTGGTAGAAAGGAGAACTTGTTGCCCCTTAATATATGAAGGCAACATAGTTTTGTTTTGCTTCTCCATTCTTTCCTTTGTTTCTTGTAAAGCTTCTTTTACTTCTTTGAATGACTTTGCCATATCGCGAAGGAAATGAGAAGACGGATGAATAGAAGGCAGAGCTTCAAAACCAAATCGAGGATGATATGTTTTAGTGATTTCGAAGGGTGAGGTTTTAGTAGAGGTGGAATAAGAATTATTATGATGGTACTCCGCTATCTTAATCCAGTCGGCCCATAGTTCTTGTCGCTTGGCAATAAAGTTACGCAAATACTGTTCCAGTTCCCTATTGATTCGCTCCATTTGTCCATCCGTTCTTGGATGATAAGCTGTGGAGATCTTCTGTTTGATTTGAAGAATCTCGTTGAGCTGCCTGGAAAACTCTGAAACAAATTGGGGTCCCCGGTCCGATACTATTGAGGAAGGTAGTCCATGCCACGACCATACGTTATCTCTGAAAAGTTCTGCCACATAAAGTGAAGAAAGAGAAGAAAGACAAGGAATAAAAATGACTTCTTTTGAAAATCGATCAACAACCACCATAATAGCATCGAACCCTTTTGAAACCGGAAGCCCAGTGATGAAATCAATGGAAATGTCTGTCCATGGAGTAGACACGAGAGGAAGAGGATGAACCGGAATAATAGCTTCTGAACTCTTGGATGTTGCGCAGGTAGAACAATGAGAAATGAAGTTTGCAACATCTTCCTTGAGCCCAGGCCAATAATAATATCGAGATATAAGTTGCTTGGTACGAGTTTGGCCTGAATGACCCCCAAGCGGTGAAGAATGAAAAAGATTAAGAGCTTCTAAATGTAATGATTCTGGAATAAATACTTGTTCTCTTCTGTTCACATAGACCTTGCTCTCTGGACTATAACACCATGGTTCCGAGAGTCGTAGGTCACCAGAAGCCTGTTGTACACTATGAAAGAATGAAGATGAAAAAGAGATGAATCGTTGGGAAAAACGATGAGGAGGAAGCATAGTAATTTGTTTGTTTAGTTCGGGTTTGTTTTCAAAGTGATCTTGATGACGAGACAAAGCATCTGCACGTCCATTGGTAGAGCCCGGTTTATAGCATATTTGAAAATTAAACTCGGCTAGAGTAGCTTGCCATCTTGCTTGACGAGGAGACAAATCTTGGGGTCGTTTCCAATACTCCAGATTCTTGTGATCTGTCCAGATCTCGAAAGAATCACGGCTGATTAAATAGTGTCGCCAGTCTTGTAAAGCATGAATAACGGCAAGCAACTCTTTATCATAGATGGGATAATTTAATTCAGCAGCATCCAAAGAGTGTGAAATATACGCTGCTGGTCGCCATAGACCATCATCTTGTTAGTAGGATAATACCACTCCAGTGGCAACATTGGAAGCATTGGTTTCAATACAAACAGGTTTAGAAGAGTTGGGGTAACATAAGAGAGGTTCGGAAGTGAGAATGTCTTTTAGGCAAACGAAAGCTGTCATGCATTGAGCCGTCCATTCGAATTTGACATCTTTCTTGGTGAGCGAATTAAGAGGGTGCGCTATGTCTGCAAAATTGGGAACAAAACGCCTATAATAATTTGCTAATCCCAGAAAGGCTTGAACCTGTTTAACGGTTCTGGGAATAGGCCAATTTCGCACTGCGCTCGTTTTATTGAGCTGCATTTGCACCCCCTTTTTAGAAACAACCATTCCTAAATAATCCACTTGTTCTTGCGCAAAGTGACATTTGGATGGCTTGAGAAAGAGATCATGATCTCGGAGACGTCCTAGTACTTCCGCGACTATTTCCAAATGTTGATTACGATTCTTTCCTTGAGTAAAGATCATAATGTCATCAATATAAATTACCATGTGTTGCCACATGTCATGGAAAATGTCGTTGACCATTGCCTGAAAAGTTCCCAGTGAGTTGCACATTCCAAAGTACATTACCAGTGGTTCATATGCTCCAATAGGAGTAGTGAATGCTCCTTTCCATTCATCTCCTTCCTTCATGCGAATGTTATTATATTCCCATCGCAAATCAAGGGTTGTAAACATATCCACACCATTTAACCTGTCAATAAGAGTTGATATGAGAGGTAGGGGATAATTATTCTTGATGGTATGCTTGTTAAGGTATCTGTAATCGATAACCATTCTCTTGCCTCCATCCTTCTTGCTGATGAAGAAAACTGGTGATGTTTGAGGGGATTTTGATGACCTAATATACCCCTTTTTTGTTTCTTTATCAATAAATTCGCGTACTTCCTTCATCTCTTTATTTGAGAGAGGAATAATATGACCTTTCTTTGGTACGAAACCTTCCTTTAGGTCGACTGCATAATCCCAAGGTTTTCATGTTGGCATACGTTCCGATTCATGCTGTGAAAATACAGGAATAAATTCCCATAGTTCTTTTGGTACTTCCTTTTTTAATTGATCCGTTTCTTCTGTAGTAACCTTTCTTGACATGATGTGCGAATCGCAATCAGCTGTGCATCTGGAAAAGTTAATCGTCTTTTTTACCCAATCTATTTCTGGGTTGTGCCTTGTGAACCAATCAAAACCTATAAGCAGGTCTAATGACCCTAATGAGGAGACATAGGCTACGATTCTTTCTCGATGCCATTTCCTGTTATGTCCCTTGATGGCTATATAAATAATAACATAAGAGGTAATCTTACCAATAGATCCTTCGGTTCCGTCCGCATTAAATACTGTAAGGGGTTTTGGCATATTCTTCTCATGGAGCCCATGCTTTCATATGAATTTTTGATCTATAAAAGTAATGGATGCTCCTGAGTCAATAATAGCGAAAGTCAAACCGCATGATTCCATTTTTAATCCTTCTTTTCCTCGTACTTCCCCATCAATTTTTACACTTACTCCTAATTCGTCTCTTTGTTTTCTGTTAAATAGATTTGCTAGGTCTTGTTTCTCTTCACTTCCTAAAGCAATCAACTGTCCATTAATATTTTCAGATGGAATTAAGTACCCTATTTCCAGGGCCACGCTTGAATGAGATGCCGTTACAGAGGAAATTGAATTCCATTTCATAGATGACAAGTTGAAAGATGAAGGAAGATAAAATGAATTACATACTGGGAGTCCTGATCCTAGCTCGTCAGGTTCCCTCATTCTTTTCCCGCTTCTTTCTGCTTTTTCTCTGTCTCGAATAAATCTTGAAAGTAAGCCCTAGCTTCTTCCATGCTTCCCCACAATGCTGCTGGAATCTCCTGGAATCTCGCGGCATCCGCCATGTTGTAAACCGGCCCAATACCCATTGGTTCAGCCGTTTGCCAGCCATTCTTGTCCGGTGGAGAAAATTCTCCAAATCTTACTGGTTGTATGTACTGCGCTTGGGTTCCTTGCTGCCATTGCGCTTGTGATTGCTGTCGTCCAAAATTGTTTGTTGGTCTAGGGGCTGTGGGATTATATTGACCTCTGCATTCCCGTGCAAAGTGCCCGGGTTTGCCACACTTATAGCAAGTGCGGACCGGCGTATTCACCGTCACCGCACCTTGCCTATCAACATTCATGGAAGCCCCTCTGCCCGGCTGTATTCCCGTATTCGTGAAACGTGGAGTTGGCGTAAAATTGTTGGAGGGAGGTCCTCGAGGTGGGGGGAAATGTCCTTGAAATCTAGGAGCCGCTCGTTCCACCGCCATCCACTCAAATCCTCGTCCAATCATCCACATTTGTTCTACAAGGTCAAAAAAATCTTCTTTTATGCCTTGCATAATCACCTGCTGGTACACCCTATAGTGTACCTGCTCTCTGAGCAGCTTTGCAGCATGCTCAAAAGAAACTCCTGTGTCCTTTCGTAGTACCTCGAATGCCTGTAAATAATCGTCAATGGAATTTCCATGATGAAGTCCTTCCAATTTTTTCATGGCGTTGTGCGCCATCTCCTGAATCCTGAAATAGGACCGCATTTCCATTGCGATTCCTGCAAAGTCTGGCCATGCCGAGTCTCCCTTCCTAAGACCCTGACCGTCGTAATCTCCTTCTGCGTTTATGTATTTTTCCAGCGTAATTTGTGCAAAACCTTCCGCCCGTCTGTCTAGCCTTGATAACACGGCCACGCATTGTTGCCGGTTAGTTTTCCAATCTTGCTCTACCACCCAAATGGATAATAAAGCGAACCACTTGCACCACTTTGTCTTATCTCCATTCCAAGTCCCCAGGTCCCAAATCTTCCTCGACCCGCCCATCTTGGTAAGTTCTTCGGCCAGTTGCCGCATCATATCTCCACTGTCCATATTCCCATGTGTCCCAAAGATTGTCGTAGGGGTCGAAGGCCAGAAGAGTGGGAGCTGGTGAACTGGTCCTGGAGAGGGGAGGTGTGGTTGCTCTAATAGGATTGACCCGAGTTCTATATCGTTGTTCTCGGGTGAATTCGACGAGCTGTCGGGTTCGGCTGATTGGTGATATGGTGCTGACACGGTGGGCTACTGTGGTGGGTCTGCGGTTAATGGTCTTTAAAGAGGATGAAGGCCTGAGGGATCTTAATCTTTCTGATGTTGCTATTTTCCTATCTCTCCCCTTGCTTGCCCCAAAATCCTTCCTAGTCTGTTTGTCGAACTGATCGAATCTGCGCTGAAATGACAACCTTCCTAATTCGTCGTCCTCAAAACCTAAAACTGCTTCAAATATAAATTCCTTCAACTGTTCCTCGTGTCCCCACGGGAATTCCTTGCACATATGAGCATATCTGGTACTTCTCTGAAAATGCCCAGAGACTAGTATGAAGTCTTGAGCAAGTGTTATGATCGATAACTTGCACGCGTTCTTGAACCCTAGTCTAGGGGCTACTGACTGACAGCGATGATGAAAGAGAATGATATAGATGGAAATGAGTACAAGTGAGGACACTGCACTATAGGTACAAGTGCTCAAGACTGGAGAGTCTTGAGACATCTATGCTACATCTTATATAGGCTACAGTATTGCACACGGACCAAGACCCTGATGGGAGAATTCCCATGGACCCTGGACGGCGATCAAAAAGAATAGAAGCACTCGTGAGAATAGCCAATGGCTGAAAAGGAGCAAGACTTCTGAAATGGAAGAAAGACAGAAATGAAAATGGGCTGGAAGACATGAGGCTAACCCTATGCCCTGGGTCTAGACCAGTCATGTGACCCGTCACGTGCCCTGATAAGATAAAAGATTAGATAACCACGTGGAGAAGATAAGATAAGGTCACGTGATTAAAGTTTGAAAAATCGGACTATAACATTAACCACTTGTTATCTTGTACATTATAGATCCTAGCTTGTGCCTTGCAGTATAGGCCTTTTCTCTGGTGACTTGTGCTATGGCTCCTTAGGCTTTGCTACCCTGAGTATTTCCACTTTGTCCTTTTTTTACTTTATTCAATCTGAATCTGACAACAAATCTGCTTACTCCCTCTCAAGGCAGGCTAGTTAGGGTTAGAAAGCATCATACAGAGTCCAATACCATAACAGATTCTTCTTTAAACTTGACTGTACCTTTGATTTCCTTAGAACTTATTCCCTCTTCTTTCTTTTTCCACATATATTCTTGTCCATCTAATTCAATGCTATTGATTTTAGTCTTATCTGACCAAATCACCCTTTTCCAGTCCTTCACAGTTCAATACTAGTACTTTAGAGCAAAGGCCAACCTGCTTTTTCTATAGATAGCAGAGAAAAGAGGTTTTTTTTCTTTACCACAGCTTTTAGAGAAGCTTTCTTAAGGGTATTCCTAACTGTTTGTAGGCAGACAGGAGTACTAACAATATAATTGATGAAATGAGTGGCCTAAACTGCATTACTGGCCTTTCCAGTAAGAATTTGTTAAACAATAGCATGCTTATTGATAGGAGAAAGATTTAAAGGATGACCACCATAATGATTTTCCTTCTCTGGTTGGATTTCATGAAGGACCCTAGCCACAGTAGACTTCCCTAGACCAGTTTGAGATGGAATTTTCCTATAGAAAAGATCAAGAGAGGCAAGAAAGATAATATTATCTTTTTGAGCAGCAGAAAGATGTTTTGTGATGGAGATAAGGGAATTTATTTGTAATGGTAGGATTTATATATGCTGCAGGCTAATTGATAACATAAGAGTAACATAATATATTACTTACCTAAGATATATAATCATCTTACAGCAATTTAGGATCCAATATATGTAATGGGAATTTAAAGTCAAAAAACTATCCCAATGAGTTGTGATTTTGATATGGTTGCCATGTTATGAAAACATAACCAAATGCCTTGATCATTGGACCAATAGAAATCCATAAGCAAGTACTGCATTGCATATACTCATAGCCTAGCATGATAATTAGTAGTTATTCATAGCCATTGCATTTAGTGCAAAACATGCAAACATTGGGACAGTTTTTTGCTCCACTGTATAAAAAAGGGCAAGGGCATGAACTGAGGAACCAGTCTAGAGCACTTGTTTTCTTGTTTTTTTATTTTCCTGTTACCTTGGTTTCTGTTCCCTAGTGCTCTCTAGGCTGCCATTCCTTTGTTTCCTTCAGTATGGGCACCCCCCAAGGTTGTTTTCTTTGGTTTTAGTCAGGACCCATAATATAAACTGGCCCAATGAGGTGTTTATCTTGTAATAATCATATTTTGGTGGCATCTGAATGGAATTACATGATATATAGAGCAAAGGTGTAGCCAAGGGTTCCCACTACAATATATCCCACCAAAGTGAAGTGTTATTTGTTCATGTGATTGTGGTGTACTTTATGCACCAGATTGGGGTTAGATATTGGGCCAGTTTTTGAAGTTACTGTAAATATCTACTCAAAAACCCTGGGATCATGCAGTGGATCTCAAAGAAGGTTTTATTCCAAAAAAGTGTCATATAATCCCCTTATCTGACACTAAAAGGGAGGAAGTTAGGGAATTTATTACAAAAAAAACTAGTAAAGGATATATTTATTCCTTTAAATCTCCACAGATATCCCCAGTATTCTTTATTGAAAAGAAAGATGGAGAAAAGTGAATGGTCATCAATTATAGATACTTGAATAATTTAACCATTAAGAATTCATATCTGCTTTCTTTAATTTCTACTCTTATTGATTAACTAAAAGAATTAGATCTCTTTATCACTCTAGATCTATGATGGGGATATAACAATATCTGATTACAGAAAGGCAACAAATGGAAAGACACACTTACAATGCCAATAGGGGCTTTTGAACCCATGGTAATATATTTTGGGATATGTAATAGTTCCAAAACTTTTCAAACAATGGTTAATAACATTTCCATGATCTGTGGGCTTTTGTCATGGTATATATTGACAATATAATCATTTTTACTAAAGGAAATTCTAAAGAAGAACATGCACAACTAGTTTGTCAAGTCCTAAAAAGATTACAAGATAATGATCTTTTTTTTAAATCTTCCAAATATTATTTTATAAAAGAAAAAGTTAACTATTTAGGAATGGTTATGACTAAAGACAGGGTCAAAATGCAAATGAACAAGGTCAAGGCTATTCAAGATTGGCCTATTTTTCACATTCTCAAGCATATCCAGGCCTTTTTAGATTTGGCAAACTATTATTACTGTTTTATTTAAGAATTTGTGTATATTGCTCATTCTTTGAATGATCTTACCAGAAAAGACAAAATATTTTCTTGAGATGGACCCCAACAAAAAGCTTTTGTTACCCTTAAAAATATTATGAGCTCCACCTCTTTTTTAATTTACCCAGATTTTACCAAATCTATTTGAATTGAAACTGATGCTTCTGAGATCACTACTGGGGCTGTTCTCTTTTATTTGGTCAATAATTACTGGCATCCTGCTACTTACCTTTCACATTCTTTAATAGTAGTAGAAAAAAAATTATTCCATTTATAACAAAAAGCTGCTAGCTGTTATTCATGCCCTTAAAGAATGGCAATATTTGCTTATTGATTGTCTGGATTTTGAAATCTGGACTAATTATTAAGCATTGAAACATTGGCACAGATCATGGGATCTCTCAGTATGTCAAGCTTGCTAGGTGGAACTACTTATGGACTACAGATTTTCAATTGTTTACAAATCAGGTACTTCCAATAGCTGTGCCAATGTGTTATGGTATTGATCTCTGAACAACCTGTCCTAACCCTAAATGGTCTGCCTTGAGAGAGTGCATCAGTTTCATTGTCAGATTTGGTTGAAATAGAGTAAAGAGCAGTATAGTGGACTCAGGATAGCAAGGCCTGAGAAGCCATCATGATATTAGGAGGGAGAATGCCTATATTGTCAAGGCACTAGACAATATACAAGATAACAAAGTGGTTAAGGCTGGGGAGCTGAAACCAAGGAACTACTCTGCTATTTATACTAAGTCCAGATGCACACAGACCACCTCCAGGGCATAGAGAATAACTAAATAAGGAAATAGGGCATAGAGTGTGCTTACTAAGAATATGATCAATGGACCATGCAGATAAGGGATGTAGAATGGAGAGACTATGTAAGAATGAAAGAAAGGGTCTAGGGTGAGTGGAGATTAAACCATGTCCCCTATCATGAGGCTGAGGAGATCCCATCTAGAGATCTGCCACAGATCAGATCTGACCCTGATCTAGATCAAGATCCAGATTCATTGGAGATCCAATTGGAAAATGCATCTATTATTTGAGATACTAGATCCAACCATAAGCTGTGCTCAAACCCAAGGGGAAACTCTTAAGAAACAACTCAACCATATCCTAGGGTTTATCCTTGTTTGGCAATAAAGTCTCACGGTCATGTGCTTGTCATGTGACTCTTGTGCATCCAAATATTACATTTGTAACACAATGCTCTCTTTTGTTAAGTTGATCATGGCATTATTTTCAATGAATCAAACAAGAATGTTCTTATTTTACCTTTCTTTTATTTTTCCACCCTTCTCTTCCACATCTTTCATCTCATGAATTTATTTTTATTAGATGTTGTTGCAATTATATTCCATATCTCTGATCCAATTCTGACCCAATCCTGACCTGGCTTATGACTAGTCCTTGTACCCAGTAAGCTACTCTAGCCCTCTGACTCCCCTTCAGGCAACTCTGACCCTCTGTCACCATTTCAGTCCACCCCAGTTATGCATGTACACTTTCCACCTTCCATTGAGATATGCTTCTCTGGCCTTCACTCCCACTCTGTCTTATTTCATTTCTAGTTCCATCCCTGTTTCAGTTAAGTACTACCTTAGTTCTATTTTGTCATCTCCAGACCATTTCAATATAACTCCATTACCATTTCCACTCTCAGTTATTATTACTATTATTGTTACTATTTGTTATAAAGTTGTGACATACTCTGGGGGTACTCTGGATAATTCCAGAGTAAATGGGGCTTGACTTCACCTTATGTGGTGTGCTCTTATGCTAGTACTGGGTACCCTAATTTACAGAGGGGTCAGAAACTATTGGAGGTCCAGAATAGGCTGTAGAGCTCTTCTGAACAAGAGATATGATATTAAGTTATGGAGTAAGTTGTGAGATTTAGGGTAGAGCATGACATCAAGTTGTGAGGCAGAAGGGGGTCTGAGGGGATTGTAACATCATGTTATGGTTGATATTCAAACTAAAGTACAAGATACAGAGCTTCAGTACTTATACCTTAGAGAGGAAGATTATTTAAGGAGGGAACAGAGATGTAAAAGGAGTTGCCTCATAAGTGAAGCAGGTGTTAATGTATCCTGGATACAAATGGAGATGTTAGAGAAGACAATATTGAATAATATCAAACCAAAACTAAATGATGACAGGGAGAAGCAAGGCATAAAGAAACAGGAACAGGAAGTGAGGTTGGAGGAACTACAGAGTTGTATTGAAATGGTACAAAGTTAGCATAGGTAAAGTTGGAAATAATCATTAGGTAGGAAAAGATGGAGGTAAAGGGAACTAGGAAATACACAGCTTAAAGCATGAAAGCAACTAGAGTAACACTGGAGATATAGCAGAGTTGACCTGTTGGCACAGGATGTAACACTATTCCTGTTTTATTCCTGTTCCTTGTTTCCTCTTGTTTTATCCTGTCACCCTTTAGTTTCAGTCTAACATGATTGAACATTGTCTTTCCTGACATCTCCATTTGTTTCTTAGATATTTAGACATTTGCTTTGCTTCTGAGTTTGCACCTGTCTTACTTTACTACACTCCTAGATAGTTCTGCCTTTCTGAGGTATAAGTACTATAGTCCTGTATCTTGTACCTCAGTACAAATATTGACATAAACACTCTCTTGTTGTCATCCTCACTCTGATTGAGCCCTTAGGCTTACTCTAATCCTCTGAGTTACCCTGAAGAATCTCCAGGGCCAAGTGATATCCTTAAAGAAATTGTAAGGTCCCATCTCCATGACTAGGCTTGACTCTTCTCATCCTGCCTGTTCCTTTTGTTGAGCACTGAGACAGTCCTCTTCTCCACCTCTGACATCTATGTAAATTGGGACACCAGAAAGTGCAAGGACATACCATATAAGGTGAAGCTGAGTCCTATTCAATTAATCAATCCTTTCTGAATCCCTCCAGAAGTCTCCAGATATCCCCAGAGCTTCTGGAGTATGACCTTCTCTTAGGTTCATGCACCACTAAGGCACTGGAACCTGATCTTTGCCCTCTAGCCATAAGGATTTCATTCAGGAAGGAGATTGGTATAGTGTACTTGAACTTGAGAGATATTCTTTTTAACAGTATATTTGTACTTATACTTGCACTTCTTCAAGCCTTTATTTCAGGATTGGCCTAGACTGTTTCTCAACACTCAACTCTGAATCACCTGCATACTTGGCACACTCATGGATGATCCCTCTGAGATCTCCAGAACTTTGATCCATCCCTAGTGCTATTTGTTAGACTATGACCACCAATGACCCCATTATAACTTCATATTCTTCTGGGCACCCAATCCCTAAGTTGATCTATTCTTCACATGGCACAAGCCCCCTACCATTCCCAATCTTCTGAGCCTCTTCAAACTACTCTGATGTTCTATGATGTCAGTCACTGGTTCCAGTTGCTCAAGATACATGCACCTAGATTCAACTTCTAACTTCTAATCCTGGCATTTCCCTATTCCCAACTTTGGGCTCTCCAGAGCAGCTATAACTCTCTCCTATCATACAGCATCACCAGTCCTCATGGATCCTCAAATGCAGTTTAAATTATGATTGCCTACCCATAAATGCCACTTCCTTTATTTTTCCCCATTTCTTTCCAGCAGTAAACTCTGGTCCTCTGACTTTGTTGTCATCTGGTAATCCTTGACAGAAACCCACTCCATGTCACTTCAGACCATTCTAACCACCTTCTCATGCCTAGATCTCATCATCACAGTCTAAGCATCCCCTAGCCATTTCCTGGCCCCTTCTTTGACAAGTCACTCCAGAATTATCAAGACCTGGCCTTCTAAGTATAACAAGTTTATTAAACCTGACCTCTTGTCTCTCTAATCTCCAGCACTGCACTTCTGTGCACTTCTGATTATTATGATTCCTCATTGGGTACCTTGTTCTGTTTAAGATTTGGAAGCCTCAACACTCTGACTCCTTTCCACCCATTCCCACTTCTTTCTAATGCTTTTCCTTTTCCTTTAATTTCACCTCTTCTGCTCAAGCTATTAGATCTCCACATACCCTACCAAGACTGTTGGATTCACTCTGTCAATGCCTAGCATCACCCTCTGCTGGATTGTTATATCTCATACCTCCAACTCAATTCCAACCTGGCTTATAACTGGTCCTTGTATCCAGTAAGCTACTCTAGCCCTCTGACTCCTCTTCAGGCAACTCCAGCCCTCTGTTACCATTCCAGTCCACCCCAGCTATGCATGTATTCTTTCCATCTCTTTATTAATATATACTCCCCTGGCCCTCTGCTCCTGCTCCACCCTATTCCATTTTCAGTTCTATTTCTGTTCCAGTTAAGTACTATCTTAGTTCAAGTTCATTATCTCTGGACTGTTCCAGTATAACTCCATTACCATTCCCACTCTCAGTTACTGTTACCATTATTGTTACTATTCTTGTTTCATCCTGTTACCCTTTAGTTTCAGTCTAACATGATTGGACATTGTCTTCCCTGACATTTTCATTCATTTCTTAGATATTTAGACATCTGCTTTGCTTTTGAGTTTGCACCTGTCTCACTTTGCTATACTCCTAGATAGTTCTGCCTCTCTGAGATATAAGTACTAAAGTTCTGTATCTTATACCTTAGTACAAATATTGACAAAAACACCCTCTTGTCATTGCCCTCACTCTGATCAAGCCCTAGGGCTCACTCTGACTCTCTGGATTACTCCAGAGAACCTCCAGGACCAAGCAATATCCTTAAAGGAGTCATAAGATCCTACCCCCATGACTAGGCTTGACTCTCCTTGTCCTGCCTGTCCCTTTTGTTGAGCACTGAGACAGTTCTCTTCATCACCTTCAATATCTATGTAAATTGGAACACTGGAGAGTACAAGGGCATACCACATAAGGTAAAGCTAAGTCCCATCTGATTAACCAACCCTTCCTGAATTCCTCTGGAAGTCACTGGACATCCCTGGAGTTTCTGGAGTATAACCTTTTCTCAGATTCATGCATCACTAAGGTGCTGGAACCTGATCTTTGCCCCCTAGCAACAAGGGCTTTATTCAGAAAAAAGATTGGTATATAGTTTAACAATTCATTTGTACTTGATATAGGTTTTAACAGCTGGATGATTTGTATTTACTGATTCTAGGACATTACTAACTTACCCACTATGGTCCATTGACCCTGGGTATTGAGTAGTATCTTGTTTATTCACTGGATAACACATGCCAGCACCTCATGCATCCTCCATAACTTTGTACCACTCCAGTCTCAGCTAATCCTGAATCCAAACCACAGTTTTTTGTCATTATCTGGTAGTTCTGACTCCATTGCCTAAGTGCATGGTTATCTCTGCATTGCTCTACTCTCTATAGCAGGCCAGTTTCATCTGTTGATATATCTACCAGAAAGACATCTCCATTCACCTCCAACCTTCTCTAAACTTGTAGCATTTGACCCTTTATTCTTTTTTGCCCTAGGCATCTCCACCATCTGTTTTCTTATCCTCACAATTTAAGGTATACCCACCTTTCTGACCACCCAGGCTTCAGAAGCACCACCTCTCTTCCTCTGCACTCTAATGTACTCACCACATTTCATCTTGCATATCCAAAGTCTCTTGCCCTCTCTGAACATCTCTGTCCCTTTTCATTTCCCTGGAAAGCTCACCACTCTATCATGACTGCACTGCAATTACCCTTCCTTTTCCTACTTGCAGTTGATTAAGCTTTGTTTCAGTCCCTTATTGGTACCTGCTTGGATTTTCTCTGTATGGCACTACATTGTTTTCATGAATATGCCACCTTCATATAATCCCCTTTAATTGCCTTTGGTATTCTCTATCCCTTTCTGGGAAACCTTTGTTTTGTGGAATTCTCTCTGTACCTCTCTGTTCTCTCCAACTCCTGCCCAGGAAATCCTTGCTCTTCAGGCATTGTTTCCTAATGACTCTATTTCCACTTATGGATGTTTCCTTACCTTTTCTCCTCTGTTGTCTTGAAACCTGTCCTTTTATTTTCCTGGGTATTCTTTTTTCTGAAAGACATTCTGCTCTTTTGCATCTTCTGGAAATCCTACTCTTTTTCCCTGGGTATTCTTTTCCTGAAGATAGTTCTGCTCTTCTGTGTCTTCTGGGAATGCTGCTCATTTCTTCAGAATCCCCTTGAAACCCCTCCATTGTTTTCTGCCCTGGGAATCCCTTGATTTTCTGGCCTTGTTCCAACAACTCCATTACTCTTTGCCTTCAGTTTCCATTCTTCATTTAATCTATTGTCCAGGAACTTGTCCTTTCATTGTCCCTGGGTTTTTCTTTTCCTTTGGGGATATTTCTGCTCTTTCTGCATTTCCTGGGACTTCCCCATTTCCATGCCTGTTCTTTTGGTTGGCCTTTTCTTCCAGCCTCCCTCCTGTCTCTCTGAGTACTTCTGGATCCCTTCTGCTTCATGCTTTGTGCCACATCTGGCCTCTTTGTATTTTCTGTCTCCTAGTCAATGATGGGACATTGACTTTGAGAAGGGGATAACATCTAATAATAGCATCTAGTGATCACACTTGTAACCAATGATTGTACCCAGCAATCTGTGATCTACTGGTTATCTAGTGCTCATGCCCTTTCCTCAATCCCATTACTTGCTCTTTTGACTCTTCTCCAACCCTTCTCCAATCTCTCCCACCACAGTGCCCAGCCCACCTGGTCATCTGCCTACCTCTTCATGCACTGACCAGACTTGCTCTGTATCAATTGCCCCCTCTGACTACCTTACCACTCATATAGTAACTAATCCCTACCTATGTCAACTGCACCCACCTTCAATTACTTCTGATTGCCTCTATCTCTCTTCTAAGTAGCTCATCTTCCTCCCCTTGCTGCAGCATATGAATAATGTGCAATCCAATCAGCATATATGTTCACATGTTCAATTGTGGTGTACAGGAGGCAAGACCAGCAAGCAACCCTTAGCACAACATTCACTCCTCCAGGTCCTCTCCAATCACCACTCCACAGTCCTCCTGCTCTGCCTTAGCCTCAAGGTTGACAGTAATGACCTTTGATCCCCCTGCCATAATGTACCCAGCCCAATGGCCTTCTGCCAGCTTGATCTGGACTAGATCATGAAGGAGCTTGTTTTACTCCTTTATCTCTTGGCAAAGATAACCACTAACCTCACAAATGGCATCTGCAACCAGGTGGTCTTTCACAGGCTCCAATCCCCCACCTTTTCCAACTGCTAAACCCCCCAGATTATGCCTGCTTTACTCCTTCAGCTACTCCTTCTGTGCCTCCAGTTCCAGATCCCTGCTCTTCTAATGATTATGTAGTAGCTCTTCAATCTAGAACCATACAGCTGGCTATTCTCCTTCTCATACATTCCAGATGTTTGGCCTGAATTAGGTCTACCCTATCATAGAAATGAGGAGCTAGCTATATATCAGACCAGTATTGGAGCTCACCAAATAAGGACATCAGGAATGGGATATGCTTTCAATATTTTTGCCCCTACCTGCTTTATCAGAATCTTACCTAACTCTGATTTAGCTCTGATTCCTAGTCACATGACAAACTGTCTTGCTGGCAATCAGCATGTTTTAGTTCCCTTTGAAGATAAGAAACTTTCCTCAACTCCATTCCTTTTCTGCCCTAGATCCAATCCTTCCAACAATTGTTTTGAATATTTTGTTTAATTATTGATCTCTAGTCTAATTTCTGATCTTCTCTCTGGTAGTTTTTCTGAAGCCCTGTGTCTCTCTACTTCCACTCTCCTTTGTTTCTTTTCAGTTCTCTGACTCTATGTCAGAAGTGATTACTTTGACATTGGTCTCTAATCTCATCTCTCTAGGAAATTCAGTTAATTCTTCCATTCTCTTCTTGGTTATTCTTTTGTTCTCCTTATTGCCCCATGACTGCCCAAGGCACCACTTGCCTGGTCATGAGACTTCATCTTGATAGGTTATTGAAATTTGTAAAAACCTTACTTTCTAAGATTACTCCACCTTTTCTCCAAATTTGTTTACTCAAGGTTTGCAAGGTCTTCACTTAAGTAGTCATTGATGCCCCTTTTCATATTCTAACTCCTGGCCCCTCCAAGCCAATTCCAAACTCTGACCCCTGTTTATAAAGATGCTAACTAGAGCTATTACCACCCTACTCTAGTATTATTATATCTTTGTCTTCTCTCTCCACTCCCTTCCAGACCTCTATCCTGAGTTCCACCATCTCTTCCTCTTCACCATTCTTTGGCCCACTCTTCACATTTTCTCTGCTCACTTTTCACATGGGATCAAGAATGTCAACCAGCTATGCTAGCAGCTGGTTCTCCCTTCTCATCTCTCATACCACCCTACTCTTCATCTCCCATATGGTTGCTGCTAGCAGACAACAGCCCTCTGCCACCTGCTTGGCACCACCCTCTGCTTCTTCTGAGTGCACCCTTTTTTTGAGCTACTTCTCCTCCATATTCCTTTATCACTGCTTTTGCATTGGCTTTTTTTTCCCTGGACACTCACATCTCACCTTGGCCTCTTGACAGGCCAAGTATAATATGGACTTCCCCATATCCACCTTGCACTTCATTCCCCTATCTTCACACCTCTGGCACACTAATGCCTCCTTCACCCTCTGCTTTCCCTTGTTATTGCTAGACCTTACTTGGGCCTGCAGTTATGCTGCCTAATGGTCTTCAGCTACCTTGCTCTCAGATAAATAACCATAGTACTCACCTTTTCTTGAGTAGCTGCCTCTGCCACCCACCAGGCCCTCTCAGCCTTCTGGGCCTTTTCCACTCTCCTCTGCTTTCTTTCTTTTCTTGCCTTTATACATCTCTTGTGCTCAGCATATTTGATATTACTTAATACCTTGTTATCATCAGCACATTCCATGATGCATTCCTCAGCCCATGTTACAATGTCATCAAATGCAGCCATGTTGTTGTATGAAAGAAAGAACAAGTTATACTAAAGTAACCATTTTTATTTATGAGCAAGCTGACAACTTTACTCTTTTACCCCATTGTCACTAAACAAGGTCATGTGCTCATTATCTCCACACTGCTCTATTTAATCACCCTAATGGTGCTAACACACAATCACATGTCCATTACCATGCCATCTCAGATCATGTGTTCATACCCTCTATACCCCAGGCCAATAGCCTTCAAGAGTTCAGGTCTAAAGAAGGGGATACTATTATATCCTATACCTCTGATCCAATTTTAATCCAATTCTGACCCAGTTTACAACTGGTCCTCATATCCAGTAAGCTACTCTAGCCCTCTGACTCCTCTCCAGGCAACTTCAGCCCTCTGTCACCATTCCAGTCCACCTGTTATATTCTGGACCTCCAACCCAACTCTGATCCTATCCTGACCTGGCTTACAATTGGTTTTTATACCTAGTAAGCTACTCTAGCCCTCTGACTCCCCTTCAGGCAACTCCAGCCCTCTATTACCATTCCAGTCTTTCCCAGCTATGCATGTATGCTTCCACCCCTCAGCATTATATGCTCTCCCAGGCTTCTGCTCCCACTCCACCCCATTCTGCTTCCAGTCTATCTCTGCTCCAGTTAAGTACTACTCTAGTTTCCCTTCGTCATCTCTGGACTGTCCCAGTATAACTCCATTACTGTTCCCAGTCTCAGTTACCATTATCATTATTGTTACTATTCCTGTTCCATTTCTGTTCCTTGCTTCTCCCTGTTTTATCCTGTCACCCTTCAGTTTCAGTCTGACATGATTGGACATTGTCTTTCCTGACATCTCCATTTATTTCCTAGATATCTAGACATCTGCTTTGCTTCTGAGTTTGCACTTGTCTCATTTCATTACACTCCTAGATAGTTCTGCCTTGCTGAGGTATAAGTACTGTAGTTTTGTATCTTGTACCTCAGTACAAAGATCAACAAAAACAACAGAAATACTCTCTTGTTATCATCCTTACTCTGCTTAAGCCCTTGGGCTCACTCTGACCCTCTGGGTTACTCCAGAGTACCTCTGAAGCTACATGATATCCTTGAAGGAGTCATAAGGCCTTACCCCCATGACTAGGCTTGACTCTCCTTGTCCTGCCTATCCCTCCTGTTGAGCATAGAGACAGTCTTCTTATCCATCTCTGACATCTATGTAAATCAGAACACTGGAAAATGCAAGGGTGCACCACATAAGGTGAAGCCAAGTCCCATTTGATCATTGAAACCCTTCCTAGATTCCCCTGGAGCCCTCTGGAGCCCTCTGGAGTTCTGACCTTCCTTTAGCATCAAGGATTTCATTCAAAAAAGAACTGGTTAAAAGTATACTTATCTTGATATAGGTTTTAACAGTTTCTTTTTAGTGGGATGAAGGTTTTAACACCACCCTAGTTATGCATGTATGCTTTTCACCTTCCATTGAAATATGCTTTCCCAGTCTTTACTTCCACTTTGCCTTATTCCATTTCTAGTTCCATTTCTGTTCTAGTTAAATACTACCTTAGTTCCATTCTATTATCTCCAGACCATTCCAGTATAACTTTATTACTATTTCCACTTTCAGTTACTATTACTATTATTGTTACTATTCCTGTTTTATTCCTGTTTCTTGTTTCCCCTTGTTTTATTCTATCACCCTTTAGTTTAAGTCTAACATGATTGGACATTGTCTTTTCTAACATCTCCATTTATTTCTTAGATATTTAGACATCTGCTTTGCTTCTGAGTTTGCACCTGTCTTACTTCACTACACTTCTAGATAGTTTTGCCTCTCTGAGGTATAAGTACTATAGTCCTGTATCTTGTACCTCAGTATGAATATTGACATAAACACTCTCTTGTTGTCATTCTCACTTTGATCAAGCCCTTAGGCTTACTCTAACCCTCTGGGTTACTCTGAAAAACCTCCAGGGCCAAGTGATATCCTTGAAGGAATTGTAAGATCCCACCCCCATAACTAGGCTTGACCCTTCTTATCCTGCCTGTCCCTCTTGTTGAGTGCCAAGACAGTCCTCTTCCTCATCTCCAATATCTATGTAAATCAGGACATCAGAAAATACAAGGATGCACCACATAGGGTAAAGGTAAGTTCCATTCAATTAATTAACCCTTTCTGAATTCCTCCAGAAGTCTTTGGACATCCCTGGAGCTTCTGGAGTATGACCTTTCCTCAGGTTCATGCACCACTAAGGCACTGGAACCTGACCTTTGCCCTCTAGCCATAAAGGTTTTGTTTAGAAAGAAGATTGGTATAGTGTACTCAAACTTGAAAGATACTCTTTTTAACAGTTGCCACCACTACCCTGCTGTTATAGAATGACATGCTGGGGTTGTATTATAATGTGAATGAAGGATATTTAATACATATGCAAACCAACACTGTTATAGTCTGTATTTTTCATTTTTCAATCATGTGACTTTATCTTATCTAACCATGTGGTTATCTAATATTTTATCTTATCTAGGCATGTGACGGGTCACATGACTGGTCTAGACCCAGGGCATAGGGTTAGCCTCATGTCTTTAGCCTGTATTTAATTTCCATCTTCTTCTATTTCAGAAGCTTTGCTTCTTTTTAGCCATTGGCTATTCTCATGAATGCTTCTCTTCTTTTTGATGGTGCCTCAGGGTCTGTGGGAGAATTCCCATCAGGGTCTTGATCTATGCACTCTTTTGTACTGTATAAATACTGTAGCCTTAGCCATCTCAAGCCCTAGTCTTAAGCACTTGTATTATCTAGTACAGTGTTTACTCATATATCTCTTTTGCTTTACTCTCACTCATATTGACACCAACATCATTAGCCCTTGATTAGGGTTAGATCTCATCTGTACAATATCCAATATCATGCATTATAACAAACACTATATTTATTCCAGAAGAACTGCACATGAAAGCTCTTTGACTATGCCATAACTTACCAATTTCAGGTTATAAAGGTTAGTGCAGAACACTTTATTTATTAAATAGATTTTTTTATTGGCCAGATCAAAATCAAGACATATATAATTATATAAAAACCTACCAGGCATGCTCTCTTACAAAGAATTCACAA
>JBBPKN010000478.1:0-38551 GCA_038089275.1 Pulveroboletus cf. rosaemariae
AGGTGTGACAATGTGAAAGAGGTGAAGATTGAAAATGGTCATGTGATGTGACAATGTGAAGAGCTACAGTAGTGAGAAGAAAATGTCAAAGAAGGAAAAAATGAAAAAGTGCATTATAATACTAAACAAATACACCATGAAGAACAATTATCCTTTGCCTCTTATATCAACACTAATTGATAGGCTTAATGGTGCAGATATGTTTACCACTTTAGATCTATGCTGAGAATATAATAACATTTGAATGAAAGAAGGCAATAAATGGAAAGAAGCCTTTACCACTCCTATAGGCACTTTTGAGCCATTGATAATGTATTTTGGAATGTACAACTCACCAAGCATGTTTCAGGCAATGGTTAACAACATTTTCCATGACATGTGGGAACATGTGGTAATATATATAGATGATATTATAATCTTTATCAAGAACAAGAATCATAATCAACATTTAGAAATCATTGCAGATGTATTAGGTCATTTTTATGACCACAACCTTTTTCTCAAACTGTCAAAATGTCACTTTACCCAAGACCAAGTTAACTATTTGGACATGGTTGTATCTAAAAAGGGGGTATAGATACAACTCAATAAAACAAGCACAGTTCAAAATTGGCCTATATTCAAGACAGTCAAGCAAATTCAAGCCTTTTTAGAATTAGCAAATTATTATAGGTAATTTGTACCAAACTTCACCAATATAGCAAGATCCCTTAATTCTTTAACAAAGAAAGATGTCAAATTTGAATGGACATTGGTGTGCATGGCAGCCTTCATTCATTTAAAAGAAATTCTCACTTTCAAACCCCTTCTTTGTTATTCCAACTCTTCAAAATCTGTTTGTCTTGAAATCAATGTATCAGATGTTGCCCTTGATACAGTGCTTTCATATCAACAAGAAGATGGTCTTTGGTGACCAACTGCATATATTTCCCACTCTTTGAATGCAGCCAAATTAAACTATCCAATATATGACAAAGAGTTATTAGTCATTATTTGTGCTCTCCATGATTGGCAACACTATTTAATAGAATGCAACTCTTTTGAGATCTGGACAGATCACAAGAACTTGGAGTATTGGAAACATCCTCAAGATCTTTCTCCAAGGCAAGCTAGGTGGCAGGCCACTTTAGTGGAATTTAATTTCAAAATGTGTTATAAACCAGGTCCTTTTAATGGAAGAGCAGTTGCTCTATCCCATAGAAAAGACCATTTTGATGATAAACTGGAATCAAATAAACAGATTGTTATGCTTCTCCCCTCTATTTTTCAATGTGTTATGACTTTCTTTTCATCTTTCTTTTCTCAAGTACAGCAAGCATCAGTGGACTTACATCTTTCACCCCACTGGTGTTATAGTTCAGAAAACAAGGTTTATTTAAATCAAAACAAACAAATTTTCATATCAAAAGAATTATATATTCAAGTTTTAAATCTATTTCACTCTTCACCTCTAGGCAGTCATTCTGGTCAAGATTGCACTAAATATCTTTTAGCAAGATTTTATTATTGGCCAGGTCTCCATGAAGATTTGCATCTTTTGTTTCTCATTGTTTTTTTTGCACCACATCCAAGGGATCTGAAGCCACTATTCCTATTCATCTGCTCCCTACAGCTTTAGCTCCATGGAAAGATACTTCTGTTGATTTTATCACAGGACTTCTGATATCAAAAGAATTTGATGCTATTATGGTAGTGGTGGATTATTTCTTGAAAGAAGTAGTTTTTATTCCATGCCTTTCTTCTCTTTCTTCTCTTTATACAGCAGAACTTTTCAGAGACAATGTATGGTTGAGACATGGTCTCCCATCTTCTATTGTTTCTGATTGTGGGCTCCAATTTGTTTTGGAATTCATAAAACAGCTTAATAAGATTCTGCAGATCAAGCAGAAATTTTCTATGGCTTATCATCCTAGAACAGATGGTCAAACAGAACAGATCAATAGGGAACTAGAGCAATATCTGCATAAATTTATTGAAAAACAACAGAAGCAATGAGCAGAATGGATAAAAATAGCTGAATATCACCACAATAATTCCTATTCTATTTCAACTCAGACAACTCCTTTCAAATTTACCAAGACCTATCATTCTTGTCTGGGTTTTGAAGCACCTCCTTATTCCATACCATTATCTCACTTTCTTTGAGATATGTCAAAATCCTTTAAAGAAGTAAAGAAAGCATTAGAGGATACTAAACAGTGTATGGAAAAGCAAAATACACAAAAAGAGCCTCAGTACAAGTAAGGCCAATTAGTATTGCTATTCACAAAAAATCTTATGCTTTCTTATTCTTCTAAGAAATTGTCCAAGAAGTAGATTGGGCCATTTGAGATTGCAGAAGTCATTCCCCATGCAATATATCTCAAATTACCAAAGACTATGCATATTCATTTCACTGTCAATATCTCATGCATTAAACCCTTTTTACCATTACTTCAAGGGCAAGACATTCTCACACCAGATCCTATTATTATTATCAAAGAAGGCCATGAAGAATACAAGGTTGATTACATTGTTGATTTTCATGTTAAAAAGGGCAAGCTGGAATATCTAGTTTAATGGACTGGATATGGTGAAAATGATCATACCTGGCAAATAAAGAATGATTTAGCAAATTCACCAGATCTTATTAAAGAGTTCCACAAGCTTCATTCATTAGCTCCTTATCATCTCTTTACCATGGATCTTTCTTTGTTTCATTCATTGTTCAAGCCTTATGAAAACATCACCAAAGCTATACCATTAATTGTGTCTTGTCTGGAATCCAAGACCTAAAAAGAGAATAGTATTATAGTTCACTTTTTCAATTTTTCATTACATGATCTTATCTTATCTTTGCCATGTGGTTATCTAATCTTTTATCTTATCTAGGCACATGATGGGTCACATGACAGGTCTAGATCCAGGGCATAGAGTTAGCCTCATGCCTTTAGCCTGTGTTTCATTTTCATTTTTATTGGCGGCTTCTTTTTCACTTTAGAAGCACCACTTCTTTTCAGCCATTGACTATTCTCATGGTGTCTTTTTTTCCATTTTGATGGTGCCTTAGGGTCTGTGGGAGAATTCCCATCAGGGTCTTGATCCATGCACCTTTCTATATCATATAAATACTATAGCCTTAGCATGACTCAAGCTCTAGTCTTGAGCATTTGTATTATCTAGTACAGTGTTCACTCATATACTCTTTGCTTTACTCTCATACACATTGATATTGACACTGTAAGCCCTTGATTAGGGTTAGTGTCTCATTTGCACAATGTTCAATATTGATACTATAATAGAAGGCCAGAGTTGTCTGGAGGAAAGTCAGAGGGCTAGATTGACTTACTGGGTATGAGGACCAGTTGTAAGCTGGGTTGGAATTGGGTCAGAATTGGATTGAAGATATGGGATATGACAATAACTCCAAGTATGTTCAATAGAATTAAGGTCTGGAAATTGAGCAGGCCAATTTAGAAGCTTGATATCTTGCTCCTTAAATCAGATTTGAGCTCTTTTAGGGATATGCTTGGGATTATTATCTTGCTGAAAAATAATTTCATCTGAAGGAATTCCAGAATTCTCCATGCTCTACAATAATTCTTTCTCTAAAATTGCCATATACTATTTAGCATCCATTCTTCTCTTAATCTCACTTAAAACTCTCATACCATTCCATCCAATACAGCTTCATACCATGAGTAATCCTTCTCCAAACTTGACTGTACTTTTGATCTTCTTAGAACTTATACCCTCTCCTTTTTTTTCCACACATATTCTTGTTCATCTGATTTAATCCTATTGATTTTAGTCTCATCTGACCAAATCACCCTCTTCCAGTCCTCCACAGTCCAATGCTGGTACTTTAGAGCAAAGGCCAACCTGCTTTTTCTATGGATAGCAGAAAAAAAAGGTTTTTTCTTCTTTATCACAGCTTTTAAAGAAGCTTCCTTGAGAGTATTCCTAACTGTTTGTGGGCAAACAGGAGTGCCAAAAATAGAATTGATGAAATAAGTGGCCTGAACTGCATTACTGGCCTTTCCAGTAAGAATTTGTTGAACAATAGCATGCTTGTTGATAGAAGAAAGTTTTAAAGGATGACCACCATAATGATTTTTCTTCTCTGGTTGGATTTTCTGAAGGACCCTAGCCACAGTAGACTTCCCTAGACCAGTTTGAGATGTGATTTTCCTACAGGAAAGATCAAGAGAGGCAAGAAAGATAATATTATCTTTTTAAGCAGCAGAAAGATATTTTATGATGGAAATAAGGGAATTTATTTGTAATGGTAGGGTTTATATATGCTGCAGGCTAATTAGTGATACAAGAGCAACATAATATATTACTTACCTAAGATATATAATCATCTTACAGCACTTCAGGGTCCAATATATGTAATGGGAATTCAAAGTCAAAATACTGTCCCAATGAGTTGTCATTTTGATATGGTTGCCATGTTACCAAAACATAATCAAATGCTTTGATCAGTGGACCAATAGAAAGCCAAGAGCAAGTACTGCATTTCATATACTCATAGCCTAGCATGATAATTAGTAGTTATTGATAGCCATTGCATTTAGTGCAAAACATGCAAACATTGGAACAGTTTTTTGAGCCACTATATATAAAATGAAGCACTTGCTTCTGGCTTTCTATTAGTTCAAAAATCAGAGCATTTGGTTATATTTTGGTGAGATGGCAGTCATATCAAAATAACAACTTATTAAAACAGTTTTTTGACTTTGTATAAAATATAGTATTGAGTACTTGATATAATCTTTTCTAGTCTTGATAACTGCTTGAATCCTTCTAGACATGCTTTCTATCCATTTCTAACACTTTTTTACAGAAATTCTTTCCCATTTTACCACCACTCTATTTCATAATTGATAAACTCCTATAAAAGCCCTTTTATAATCTGAAAGATATTTTTAAATAATTTTGAAACACCTCTTTAGGTGTTGAACATCTTCTGAGGCCTGAGGGCACTCTTATCTTATTCTGATCTGATCTGGGTTGTAGCTTTGAACTTAGAGCCACAGAACTAGGCAAAGAGAATAGAAAGGTTAAGGCAAGGACTTGTAAAAGCAAAAGCTCAAGTGCACAAGACTGGGAAAATCCCAGCTTGCATATTGGCCCTTATGTATTGTACAGAGATGTGCACAGACCAAGTACACCAGACTGGCCCTAAAGTATAGTATAGTAAGCCAACCAATGGCAATAAAGTAGCAAGAACCCTAGCAGTAACATGTGTTAAACATAAGATATGATCTCATAGTCTAGACCAGTCTAGACCAGTGAAATGTGAAGATGTGAAGATGTGAAATGGTGAAGATGTGAAGAAGTCACATGATATGACTTTGTGAAGAGTGAACATAGTGTCAGAAATGCGAAAAATATGATAAAATTATAACAAACTTTAAGTGTGTTTAAGAGGATTAAGATCTGAAGACTATGCAGGCCAATCCAAAAGCTTGATATCTTGCTTCTCAAATCACATTTGAGCTCTTCTAGAGTTACATTTGGAATTATTATCCTGCTAAAAGATAATTCTATCTGCAAAAATTCCAGAATTCTTTATACTCTGTAATAATAATTTTTTTTAAATTTCCATATAATATTAAGCATCCATCCTTCCCTTATTCTCACTTAAAAACCCCACACCATTCTATTCAATATAGCCTTATGCTATAAGAATTTCTTTTTCAAACTTAACTATATCTTTGATTTTTCTTTTTTTCACATATATTTCTGTTTATTTGATTTAATTCTATTGAGTTTAGTCTTATCTGACCAAACAACCCTTTTTTAATTTATCACAGTTTAATGCTGGCATTTAAGAGCAAAGACCAATCTTTCTTTTCTATAAGCAGCAGAAAAAAAGAATTTCTTTACCATAGTCATTGAAAAGGCCTTTTTAATGGTATTCATAACTATTTATGTGCAGACAGGAGTGCTAATAATGGAATTGATGAAATAAGTGGCCTAAACTACAATACTGGCCTTTTCAGTAGGAATTTGCTAAACAATAGCATGTTTATTGGTAAAAAAAATCTGGAAAAATAATCACTATAATAATTTTCTGGCAGAAAAGCAAGAAAGATAATGTTGTCTCTTTTCTAACTATCAGTTACCACTTTTTGGCCATCCTTGCAAGCTTTTGTTTACTAATCAGCATACTATTACTATATAAATTACATAGAAAATGCCATAAATGCCATTTAGGCCACCAATCACATTAATTTCATTATCTTCAACCCTCTTTTTTTACAGACTATAAAAGGGTTCTTAAAAACTAACTTAAGGCTATCACAAAAAAGAAAAAGCCATTGCTTTCTATAGTATATCAAAAGAAGTGCTTGATCTTTGCTCTAAAGTATAGAGAGTAAACTATAGAGAACAGAAAAAAAATTATCTGGTCTGATAAAACCAAAATCAATATGCAAGGGTCAGATGGAAAGCAGTAAGTCTGAAAACAGAAGGGAAAAAATTTGACTTTAGAAGAAATTCAAGAAATAAACAAGTTTAAAGAAGAAAATATTATGATATGGAAATATATAGGATGGAATGGTATGGGGTAACTTGCAGAGATTAAGAAAAGAATGAATGCCAACTAGTATGTGAACATTTTGGAGAACCACTTACTACCTAGCATAAAGGAATTTGAGATTTCTCTGGAAGATCTTATATTTCAGCAAGACAATAACCCCAAGCACAAGTTTTATAAGGTCAAGAAGTTTCTAGAAGACCATGATATTACTGTTTTGAATTGACCTCCATGGTCTCCAGATATTAATCCCATTGAACATTTATGGAATAACATTAAAAAAAAACTCTGCAAGTATCCAATACAAGCTAAAGAAGTTTGGAACAATATAGAGTTAGAAGTATGTTAGAACTTGATTGAAAGTATAACTAAAAGAATTCAAGCTGTAATTAAGGCTAAGAGAGGTAATACAAAGTACTAGAATTACCATACTTCAATTTATTACTGTTAAGGCTCTAACTCTAATTCCAGAGGCAAAGCCTTGAGAGGTGCCCACACAAGCTAATCAGACAGAAGAAGAAAAGTAACAGCAACAAAAAAACAAGTGCTTTAAACTGAAAAATCCAGTCTAAGTCTTGCCCTTATATATTACTACTCTAGTGTACCATAAGGCATATATAAGCTGTTACAGTGTCAATCTTTGAATGACCCATCCTAACCCTAAACAGTCTGCATTGATAAGGTGTGTCAGTTTCATTGTCAGATTCAGATTGAATAGAATGAGAATAGTGTGTGGTACTCAGGTTAGCAAGGCCTGAGGAGCCATACCACTAGTTAGGAGGAAAATGACTATATTGAAGGAGATATAGTTTCAGTATAAGAATAACAGGTGATTAAGGCTGGGGAGCCTTAATCAAGGAACTACCTACTATATATACTATAGCCAATGGTACATGGACCACCTAGTCTCTCCAGCACAATACTAAATAAGGAAATAGAGCATAGGGCAAGGGTGAAGGGTTATGATTAATGGGCCATGCAGATAAGGGGTGTATCAAGGGAAAGGCTATGTAGAATGAAAGTCAGGGCTTAGGGTAAGCAGATATCAAACCATGCCCTCAACCATGAGGCTAAGGAGATCCCATCTAGAGATCTGCCACAGATCAGATCTGATCCTTATCTAGATCCAGATCCAGATTTATTGAAGATCCAATTGGAAAATGCTGCTATTATTTGAGATACTAGATCCAATTCTATAAGCTGTGCCTAAATCCAAGGGGAAAACTCTGATATAACAACTCAACCATATCCTAGGGTTTGTCTTGTTTTGGCAATAAAGTCTCACAGACATGTGCTTGTCATGTGACTCTTCTGCTAGTAAATGTTATATTCATAACATAAGCTAACTAAATAATGGATAAGGTAAAAGATGCTGGCCAAACTAAAAGTAATCCAAATAAGATGAGATATAGAAGTAGGGGCTAAAAGCAGTGTAAGTAAAGTGAGTTCATAACAATTACTATCCAGTTACAAAATTAATTTAATAACATATTAAATTAAACTGTCTGTATTTTTATGGATACATATTTAAATTACATAATTCTTTTTTGTTGTGTTGCTCTTGGCATGTTCTTTCCATGGACCCCCTATACTTTGGCCTTATTTGTTCTTGTTGGTGAGCTATTAAATAAACATTCAAAAATTGTAAAATATTGAATCAATTTTGAAAGTCACTGTAAGGGATATCCCAGGTAGTCATGTCTCTTTAGACTTGATCACTTGTGGTCTGCTTTTCTTTAAGTCTTCAGATCTTCTTGATATAATTTACATATCTTATAAGTTTATTTAAGTATTTATCTTTATCTAGCTCTAGTTTGGGGTTAGTACTTGAGTTTTTTCTTTATGCTTTTTATCTTTGTTCATTATCTGGCTAGTCCCTGAAGCTTAGAATTGTAACAATTAAATAAATAGCATATTACATGTTAGTGAAAATAAAAAGAGATAAATATTTACTAGTGGCTTTGAAAAGATTGGAAAGATATCTGGAATGGATTCTACTTATAGTAGAGTGACTAAGGCTAGTTACACTAGAAATCTGGTAAGTAAAATAACTCAATTTCAGAAAAAAAGTAATTCAAGTAATTTGCTTAGTAAAAAGGGATTTTATGCTGGTAGTAGTGGAAATAAAATGATAATTTGGTTTGTTTGTACTATTTAAGTCTTTATATACATTGATTGACTAATATATTTTATAAGAACATCTCAAAATATGTCAATTTCACATATTTTTATAATAGCAACAAAACTATTGCAATAAGTACCCTTGATTAATTGAAGTATATCTCATGAGCCTGTGAATTTAATCACATGACCCTACAGGGATGAATTGTAGCCAAGAGTGACTACTATATTCGGTCTTATCAAAGCTAAGCAAAATTCCTATGTATAATTGCAGTGCACTTTATACATTGCATTAGTGTTAAATATTGCAATAGTTTTGTTGCTTACTGTATTAGTAAGATTCAATGTGTGAAACTAAGGTATAAATTGGAAAATGAAATTGAGTATAAATAAAGTAGCTTAAAAGGAGCAGAATTTGTTATAACTCTGAAATTCTTAGAGGCTAGTAATAGTATTAAAAAAAACATTAAAAGAACTAGAGTAATCTAATCTAACACTAGGGCTTAGGCAAAGAGAATAGAACTCATGAGACTTGTAGGAAGCATGTAGGATTATATCAAGAAGGAAGAACTCCAAAAAAGAGCTATCCATCAAGTGATCAAGTTTAAAAAGACTTGACTATTCAGGATATCTGATATATATTACCAGAATAAGTATATAACCAGCTATGCTATATATACCTGTATGGGAACTTGTACTAAAAAGGAAACTGGACATAGGGTATAACTAAGGGAATAACTAACTATCTGTGGTAAGTTATACAGATATGAAAGAATAAAAGAAAAAAAAGATAAGATAAGATAAGGAAAATGATTAGAATCAATAGAGATCTCTGTCACAGATGGAATCACATCTAAAATCTAGCCACAGATATATCTCAGATCCATATTCAAGATCCATGAAAATAAAGGGAGAAGAAAATCTAGAAAAGATCTAGAAAGGATTTTTGTTATATAACTACTTATATGACCACTAATCAAAGAATACTTATATAAGCCAGACCATAGATTAGGGTTACCCTATATGAAGTATTACTCCCATGATCATATGACTGGTAGATCTTAGTTTCACTAGTATTATAATAGAATTAGACTTGTATAAAATAAAAGGTAAAGTATAACATTAAAGTAAAATATAGTATAGTAGTAAAGTAAAAAAAACTTGACAAGATATAAGTGATCTGAAGTTGTTTACCAGCAGAATGAAGTTAAACTTTGATAAGTCCTGATATATAATAGATAAAGCACAACTAATGTGCTCTTTTTCTAGAGAATCAAAGGAGAAAGAGAACTGAATTAACCCTAACCCTAGAGTGGGATCTAGACTCTACTGGTGGGCTTCTTGAGCAAGGGAAACCCTAAGACCTGGCAAAGATAGAATAAGCCTAGACTTGAAAAAGCACTATAAAAGTAAAGAATATCTGAAAAGAATACTAAAATCTCAAAGAGGCTTCTAAACCAAAGCTCAGATAACTAAGACTAGGGAACCAGTCCTTGCCCCTCTTACCCTATATATATTACAGTAATTGGTGTATGAACCAGGTAATCTACATATATTAGTATGAAAACTCTAATATAAAAAAAAGTAAAGTATAGAGCATAACTAAGGAAATAACTAACTACCTATAGTAAGCCATGAGGTAATTATAAGTGGAATAGAAGTAAAGATATAGGATCTGTTACATTTCCTCTTTTCTTTTCTCTTTCTCCTTTTCTCTCATTGTAGCTTCTGCCCTTCATGCATCTTAGGTGCTCTCTTGTTCTTTTGCCATCAATAGATTCTGCTCTTCTTGCATTCTAGCCTGGCCTAGATCACTCTCTTGTTATGCCCTTTGCCCAGGCCTTCTATCTTTCAATCAGCTGACTCATAATTGTTCCATCTCTTTTCATTTGTTTCTATATGGATACCTTACTCATCATTTGTCAGCATGATTACTTACTTGATCTCCGCTTCAACTCTATTAAGCTATACTATAAAGTAGCATACTTCATGTCCTCTCTTTCCTCATGCTACTTCTACCTTGCAATTACCTCACAGTCCTCGCATCTCCACTACTCCTTGTACCTATGTACTTGGAATCCACTGCTTGTGTCCTGGCACTTATTCAGAGGATCATCAGCATCTGATCTCAGCACACCCCTGGGAGTGTAGCTGGTACTACTAAGGTACAACACTTCGTTTGTTGCCTTCCACTTGTCTTGAAGCTTACCTTTGGTTTGCTTCATCCCCTTTCTCCACAGCAAGGTCTATGCCTGTCCCTACCTGGGCCTAGTGTAACAAAAGAAGTAGCATGCTCTACTTGCGGCTAGCATTGCTCTAGTCCACTCCCACCATTCTGCCCAAACAACCTTCGCTGTTTGACTCTCTCTGGGGTGAGCCTTGTGCCTCTATCTTAGACCCTCTCGAATCCACTTTGGAACCTGAGAACCCCTCCTCTCCAGACTGCCCTTCCATACCAGAAGAAGCACTCGTGGATATCCTCATTCCCTCTCAAGAAAAAGTACGAGAAGACCATGACCTTGCTCATGAACTCTCCTCCTCCTTGCAGATCCCCTGAGCCCAGACACCACCATCCCCTACTCCAGTCTGATGCTGACCTGCATTTACACTTTCTCAACCTCACCCCTTTCCCTTTATTACCATGTCTGGCTCCTCTGCTTCTACCACTAAACCTATGGAACTTCGTCTCAGTGCCCCTGAGCACTTTGATGGCAATCAATCCAAGGCCAAAAACTGGCTAGATACAGTCCAGTTCTATCTCTTTGTTAATAGCATGGTCTATGACTCAGATGAGAAGAAGATTGCATTTGCCCTTTCATTTATGACAAAAGTTTTCCCATTTTACCTCCATGTTCCTGAAGGTCTTCCAACAACAGAACACAGTTAATGCTGCCATTCATTGGCTGGCAAACACCCAGATGAAGCAGGGAAAGAAAGGCAAATGGACGCCTTTCCTTGCTGAATACACTGCTGAGTTTCAGAACTGTGTCATCATTACCAAAATTACTAATGACAATGTCCTCATTGGTTACTTTGAAACAGGACTGGTGTCCTACCTATCTCATTGCATCCATAACCTGGATACAATCCCCTTCACCATTGCCAAGTGGTATACTAAAGCTGCTCATTTCCAAGGAACTATGGAGTGCACCCACTCTATAGAACAACAGCGAAAGAATCCTTGCACATTTGCCTGGACTCCCACACCCCCCTCTACCTCATCCAAACCAGAGAAAGATCCAAATGCTATGGACATTGATGCTGTAAAGAAGGGATGCCTGACTGAAGCAGATAGAGCCTTCTGCATCAAGAATAAACTATGTTTTAGATGCTGGAAACCCAGTCATATTAACACTGCCTGCTCAAATTTCCCCACTTCTTCTTTCTCCCCCACCACCACCAAGGAAACTCCTCATGTCAAGATGGTTTCTGCCAAAGAACTGATGACAAAGATTGAGAAGGTTAGTGATGATGAATCTGACGATGGGGTGGCAAGAGTAGTTGTAAAAAAAGAACAAAAGAAAAAGACAGTAAAGCAGGGTTTTTAAAACAGAGTACCTCCCCTATGCAAGGTACTCCCTTCTTCTCTTGTGCATCTATACTTGTATCTGCTTCAAAAAAATCTATGAAGATTGTGATTCAAGTTTTCCCCTCTGCTTGCACCAAGAAAGTTGTAGTGACCCATGCTCTCATTGACAGTGGAGCACAAATCAACTGTATTAACTGGGACTTTGTCAAAAAGAACCAGTTCCCCACTAAGAAGCTCAATGAACCAATTGTTATTTGGAATGTCGACCACTCTGAGAACAAGAAAGGAAAGATCACTCAAACTTGTGACCTCCTCTTATGCTTTGAACAATCCATTTTCCCAGTTTCCTGCTATATTATTACATGCGGAAAGGAGAACATTATTCTAGGACACCCATGGCTTCAGACCATGAATCCCACTATTGACTGGATGGCAAACACACTCACTATTCCAGACCCCCCCTCTGATGATGCAACCTATTGCATCAACTCCATTCATAAACCACAGTTTGATGGACTCCTTGAAGATATCATCATTCCCCATAATGAACTCTTGGTCTGCTACTTGGACTATGTCACCCCTGAGCAATCTATCAATGAATCACTCTACAATCACCACTCCAGCAGGATCTTAGATCACTGCTCCTCTTATCTTCTGGAAATCACTGTCACTTGGCTCACCATCTCTACCAAGCTTGCTATTGAGGCTGAAAAGGCCAAACCCAAGATGACTCTTCCCCCCAAATATTCTCAGTTCATGTTGGTATTCTCTGACACTCCAAAAACCCTTAACCACCTTCTGCCCTCTCACCCATATGATCATGAGATCAATCTAAAGGACATGTTTGTCCCAAAGATTGGTAAGGTTTACCCCTTATCCTCCTCTAAGCGACTGGCCACAAAAGCATTCCTTGAAGAAAACCTTTGAACTGGGAAGATCTGTTCATTCAAATCCCCCCAAGCATCATCCTTCTTCTTTGTCAAGAAAAAGGATGGTAAACTTCACCCTTGTCAAGATTATAGGTATTTTAATGAGCACACTGTTCATGATGCCTATCCTCTCCCTCTTATTTCCAACCTCATCAACAAGCTCTGTGATGCCTGACTTTTCACTAAGTTTGACATCCATTGGGGCTATAACAACATCCATATCCAAGATGGACACCAATGAAAAGCCACCTTCATTACCCACAAGGGACTTTTTAAACCCACAGTGATGTTCTTCAGTCTCAACAACTCCCCTGCTATTTTCCAGTGTTTCATGAACGATTTATTCCAAGATATGATTGCTGAAGAATGGCTCATCATATACATAGACAACCTCCTTATCTCTTCCCCTGATGCCAACACTCATCAGGAATGCATTGCCCATGTCCTCCAATGGATGACAGAACTTGACCTCCACCTCAAATTGGAGAAATGCACCTTTGCTATTCCCCAAGTTGAATATCTTGGGATGATAGTTCATCCTGGCAAGCTTGCCATGGACCCCATTAAACTTGCTGGTATTTCCCAGTGGCCCACTCCCTCCAAAGTCAAGAATGTTCATTCTTTCCTTGGATTTGCTAACTTCTACAGGCGATTCATCCCCAACTATTCCACTATTGCCTGTCCACTCCTCAATTTCACCAAGAAATCCATGGCTTGGTCTTGGTCTCCTGCTGCCCAGAAAGCCTTCGACTCTCTCAAGGCCATCTTCCTTTCCCAACCAGTCCTACAGATGCCAGATCTTACCCATCCCTTTGCTATTGCCACTGACACTTCTGCCTATGCGTCTGGTGGCATTCTTCTCCAAACCGACAAGAACGGAGACTGGCACCCCTGTTCATATCTCTCCCAGACATTTTCTGCTGCTGAGCAGAACTACAACATCTATGATTGAGAACTTCTTGTGGTCATTTGCACTCTCAAAGCCTGGAGGCAATATCTCCTAGGCTTCTCTACTCCTGTTTAGGTTTTCACTGACCATAAAAACCTGACTTATTTTAAATCCCCTTAGAAGCTCAATCAATGACAAGCTCGCTGGCTTCTTGATATTGCCAACTTTGACCTGAAACACTCTTATGTTGCCAGTACTTCCCTTGCTGGGCTGGATGCCCTTTTCTGCCACCCTGACCTTTGTCCAGACACTTCCCAGGATAACCAGGAAGTTACACTCCTTTCCCCTGAACTCTTTATGAACCTTATTGATGCTAACCTCTCTGCCCACATTAAAGAGCATCAACACAGTGACCCCCTTCATTTCTTCATCCTGCAGAAATTGAATGCTTCTGCAGATGAGAAATTCCTCTGCTCCTGTACCTCCAATTGGAAGGAAATTGATGGTTTGCTTACCTACTGCAACTGCATCTTTATCCCATCCTCCATTAATCTTCATTGCGCCATTCTTCAATAATATCACAACCACCCCTCCACTGGCCACTCTGGTTATCTCAAAACCTGACAACTCGTCTCTGCTGAGTTCTGGTGGCCTGGCCTTGCCCCCTTTGTCTGCAACTACATTGCTGGCTGCCCCATTTGCCAACAACATAAGGCAAACACTCATCCTTCTCACTCTGCTCTCTCCCCTATCTGCTCCACTGCCACTTGCCTCTTCCAGCAGATCTCCTGTGATCTCATCACTGATCTTCCTCCATCTTCCAACTTTGATGCCTTGCTGGTCATGGTCAACCACAGGCTTACTAAGGGGGTAATTCTTTGCCCCACTAAGAAATTCATCACAGCAGAAGGCATCACTACTCTCTTTTTCCACAAAATATACCTCCAATATGGTCTTTACAACAAGATCATCTCCGACCAAGGCCCTCAATTTGCCTCAGCCTTTGCCAAGGAGCTTGGGAAACTCCTTGAGTACAATCTCTCCCTCTCCACTGCTTATCATCCTCAATCCAATGGTGAAACTGAACAAGTTAACCAGGAAATTGAAATGTATATCTGCATCTACTGTGGCTCCAATCCCACCAGATGAGCTGACTCTATCACCCATGCCGAATTTGTCCACAATTGCCATCCTCACTCCATTACAGGGCAATCCCCATTCTATCTCATAATGGAATATAAACCCTGTGCCCTTCCCTCTATTATTGATGAATCACTAATGCCTACTGTTGCTGATTGCACTAAGGCACTCCTTGCCACTTGCAATGAAGCACTTGCGGCCCATGATCTAGCCTGCCAAACTATGGCATCCCATATCCACTCCACCTTCTTCCCATTTGCCAAGGGAGATAAGGTGTGGTTAGAAGTCCACAATTTAAAATGGGCTATTGTTCATCCCAAACTCTCTCCCAAAAGAGAAGGACCTTTTACCATTATGAAAGTCCTTTCTCCCATCACCTATCACCTCCACCTTCCATCTACATGGAAGATCCATCCTGTTTTTCACATGTTGCTGTTATCACCCTATTGCAAAAATGATGTTCATGGAAAGAACTTCCCTGCCCCCCCCCCCCAGACCTTATAGAAGGTAAGGAGGAATATGAATTGAAGCAGATATTAAAACATTGAGGTTCCCCAGGTAACCATTAATTCCTGATCCGATGAAAAGGATACTCAGCAGAAGATAACTCCTGGGAACCGGAATGGAATTTGAAACATTCCAAGTCTGCTTTGGATGAGTATAAACTCCTCCACCCTTGCCACTTCTCCTCGTCCACTCCTCTCCCTCCTTACCTTACCAAGAAATCCAACTGCTATTCAACATAACTATGGCCTTTATTGTTGATCAAGGGTTCTGCTCATGCAACACTCCCCTTGACATACCACCCCCATCCATATCCCAACTTCCCATTGTAGATATTCCTGATGAGCCATTGCTCATTTCTTCTCCTTTCTCCCTGACTAACACTTTTTCCTCTCCATTATCCTTGCTCGCTCCTGAGCTTTCTTCTGAGAACTTCATAGCCTCACCCCCTGCTATCTCCATTGGTCCTGCCATCATCGTGCCCATCCCAGTCCCACCTCCCACTATCGATACTCGATCTACTGGGATTCTCAGTGTTGATCTGCCACTTTCCATGCATGCCCTTCATCCAGGTGCCCCCTTCACCGATTATTCACACCAGGTCATGACATATATCATGGACTCCTGTCTCACCATCCCCATTGGATCTCACCTTGACATGTTCTCCCTGCTTTGGCTTATTTACCAAATTTACATGCAACTTCTTTGTCTTCCCCTCTTGGCTTCCGCCCTTGTCTGTATCCCCCATGCTTGGGTTTCTCTTGCATGGGCCCTCATCACATCTATTCACCACAAACTCCTGTCCAACATCGAGATCCTTGCATACCAGATGCACATGGGGGAATTCCTTACCAACTTAGACCGCTATATGCACAAGTTAGCCACTGCCAGAGGTTATATTCCTGCCACTCCTTCAGCCTCCTCCTCTCCTCTCGATGATGATGAACTTGCCACACTTGAATGTGCCAAAGCCTGGTGGACTGGCCTTCACAGTGATGGTTATCTCCCTCTAACCCACCCTCACTTTCGCGAGGCCTGTTTCCACTGTCACTGCTTGGGACACATTCATATCAACTGTCCCTCATACCAATGTCCCTACTGCCTCTGTTGGCACCCAGGACATACTCAAGCTTGCTGCCCAGCTCAGCACCATGTCATTAACTCACTTGTCTCCTTGTTTTCCTTGTCTTCCTTCTTCTGCAGATCCTTCCACTCTTCCTCTCACGGCTCCTCTCGCTCTTCCCACTACTCCCACAGATCCCACCATTCCCAGGGCTGCTCTCACTGCCCTCCTGCGCCTCTGTCACCCCCTTTATCTTCATATTATACCAATAATAACTTCTACGATAATGTTATCGACGAGGTGGGCTGGGCCAATATCACTGGCTCCCCCGGGCCCTCTTATGATGCCTTTTGAGGTGTCATGAGTCTTCCACCCCTAACAGGGGGGTAATGTTACATTTCCTCTTTTCTTCTCTCTTTCTCCTTTTCTCTTATCATAGCTTCTGCCCTTCATGCACCTTAGGTGCTCTCTTGTTCTTTTTCCATTGATAGATTCTGCTCTTCTTGCATTCTAGCCTGGCCTAGACCACTCTCTTGTTATGCCCTTTGCTCAGGCCTTCTATCTTTCAATCAGCTGACTTATAATTGTTCCATCTCTTTTCATCTGTTTTTATATGAATATCTTACTCATCATTTGTCAGCATGATTACTCACTTGATCTCTGCTTCAACTCTATTAAGCTGTACTATAAAGTAGTGTACTTCATGTCCTCTCTTTCCTCACACTACTTCTACCTTGCAATCATTTCACAGTCCTCACATCTCCACTACTCCTTGTACCTATGTACTTGGAATCCACTGCTTGTGTCCTGGCACTTATTCAGAGGATCATTAGCATCTGATCTCAGCACACCCCTGGGAGTGTAGCTGGTACTACTAAGGCACAACACTTCGTTTGTCACCTTCCACTTGTCTTGAAGCTTACCTTCGGTTTGCTTCATCCCCTTTCTCCACAGCAAGGTCTATGCCTATTCCTACCTGGGCCTAGTGTAACAGGATCTATCATGCAGCAATAGTGAGGCTGGGAATCTCTGCCACAGATAAATCTAAGATTTAGATCCAGATCTAGAGATCCATGAAAATAAGATCAAGGGTATCTCCAGGAAAGATTCCAGAAAGATCCAGGTCATGTGCTATCACATGACTATCTACAAGAAATACTCTGAAAGTAAAAAGCTAGCTCTGAGCTAGAGTTTTACATTAGGGATTCCTTGTGCATAATTATATAAGATCATGTAACTACTCTGAGTGCTGAAGTGTTACTTTATAACAATAAAGGCCAAGTATGTTATTGCTATATTTACTGCCAAAGAAACTATATAACTTTATTGACTTATTAGTAAAGTCTTTTAATTACTTGCATACTTTACTACTTTGTATAGTAATAACCAGTCTGCAATTGCACTAATCAAAGACAGTAATTATTATACTAAAGTACATGGTCTCATGCATTCTGCCTTGCAACCTAAATCAGGAAGTGAACTCTGGTAAGCTTATTCTAATCCTAACCCCATTGTGGAGTTGTTCCTCTACTATCTTCCTATTTTATAGGCTTTTGTGGCTAGTGACCCTAACTAGATATAATAAAGGAAAGAATAAGCCTTGTCAAGGATAAAAAAAACTAGGCCTTGCCCAGGCCTTGGTGGTGTTCCAAAAATTCACTTGAAAAAGCTAAATCTAGAGCTCAAGTGGCTAAGACTGGGAAACCAGTTCTAGCTACCTTGATCTCTTATATATTGTTAAGAGGGACTGCTTACTAAGTACATGTGCTATCTAATATGGGAGATATTCTAAACTCTAATAAATACAATAGAATAAAAGCATAGGGTGAATATTAAAGAGTGCTAGCAAAGAACAGACATGAATAAGGGAGAATGGAAGAAAAGCATACTATATAATGCAGAATTAATGCATAAGGCATTCAAGAGGATGGGAATCTCTGCCACAGATGAGATCCAATTTATAGATCTGCCACAGATCCTGGAATAATCTCTATTATGTGACCACTATGAGGAATAAGAAAATATAAATATAATGGAAAACCACAAACTAGAGTTAGATTAAATCAGGGGTTTCTTGTGCATGATCACATGATGTCACATGACCAGTTCTGATGCTGGAGTGTTACTTTATAACACATACATAGACTATATACATAGATATTCAATATTATTTTATTTTTTTTACAATTTCTGACAGTACCATTTATTTTTATTATTATTCTACAAATAATATAATTGCAAATACTTTTACTAAAGCTTCTTCTATTGGAATTTTTAGTGATTACAAGTATTCTGCAGTTTTACAGATTATAAGCCCTATAGTGGCTCAAAAAACTATTTCAATGCTTGCATGTTTTGTACTAATTGCAATGGTTCTTAGCAACATCTAATTATTTTATTATTCTAGACTATAAGTATATGAAATGAAGCACTTGCTCCTGGCTTTCTCTTAGTTCAAGAATCAGAGCATTTGATTATATTTTGGTAAAATGGCAGCCATATTAAAATAATAACTTATTAAAATAGTTTTTTGACTTTGAATTTCTAGTAGATATATTGAATTCTGAAATGCCATAAGATTATTACATACCTTAGATAACTATTATATTATGTCACTATTATGTCATTAATTAGCCTACTACATATATAAATCCATCATCTCAAATAAATTTTCTTATTTCTATTATAAAATATATTTCTACTGCTTAAAGAGATCTTTGAGTATTCTGTAGACTATAGACTGGCTAGTTCCCATTTTAGAGGCAATAGTATGAGTAGAATGACCATTAGAAGTCAGAGAAATGATATTTTCCTTCTAAGCAAAAAAAAAGAGATATATTGTAAAAGTAAGAAAAATTTAAAGCATTAATAGCTTTTATATAGTTTTATTTAAGGTTGTTGCTATGTTACAATGTCCATAGCAACCATTCATCAAAATTATATTCATTAAACACTAACAGACCAATTAATATCTATAGCATTAACAGCTAGATACAAAATTGATTTAATGGCATATTAAATTAAACTATCTGTATCTTCATGGATATATGTTCAAATTACATAAATCTTTTTTGTTATATTGCCCTTGGCATGTTCTTCCCATAGTATTTCTATACTTTGACCTTATTTGTTTTTGTTGGTAAGCTATTAAACAAACATTCAAAAATTACAAAACATTGAATTAACTTTGGAAGTCACTGTATGTGAAATTTCATGCTTTGATTCAAAAGTGAAAAAGTGTTACAATAAGGTAACTGTTTTGTAATGGCTATATCTCAGCAGCCCCCAAATAGAATCACACAACCTAGGGGGCAATTATGTAGCCAAGAGTATATATAGTAATTAGTCTCTGCAAAGCTAAGTGAAATTCCCACATGTTATTGCAGTGTGCTTTCCACACTGGATTGAGATTAAATATTGCAATAGTTTTTTCAGTCACTATATATTCAGTCTTATTAAAGCTAAGCAAAATTCTCATATGTAATTGTAGTGCACTTTATGTACTGCATTTAGATTAAACATTACAATGATTTTATTGCTTACTATACATAAACTGGCCCAATAAGGTATTTACCTTGTAGTGGTCATTATCTTGGCAGCATCTGGATAAAATCACATAATGTATAAAGTAACATTGTAGTCAAGGGTTTCTACTACAATTTATTTTATCAAAGCAAAGTGTAATTTGTTTATGTGATTGTGATGCACTTCATGCACCAGACTAGAGCTAAATATTGGGCTGGTTTTTGAAGTCACTGTATATGTAAGCTACCTGGTCACATAATGCCAAACACTATGCAACAGAGTCTGCTTTTGATAAAGTGCTATAATAGCTGCAAAAAAGGCTGGGTATAAATAAACTAAAATAATGTTATGCTACAAGTAAAAGAAAAGAAAGACCAATACTGTTGCTCTTGTGTTATATACACTGGAGCTTTGGTTGAATCATGAGATATCTACTAACTCCCAGCTTTAGTCAGGTAAAAATCACATTTTAGATAATGTACTTAGCTGAAGTATTTAGTTACTAGCTATTTTTCCTTATCACCAAACATATTAATGGCAATCAGAATCAGTCTTATTGTAGAATGACTGTAACTAGCATCTAATGGTGATCAGACTAAGGAGTATGATTAGTATGCTAAGTAGGAAAAATAATAAATGATCCATATCTTAGTCATGTAGTAGAACGACTGAGGAGAAATGGGACACATATGCTGACGACGATTCGTGGGAAAAGATAACTATGTGCGTGAATCTAGACGTGTGGTACACACATTCGACACTTGAACCTCTAACAGACGAATCAATTGAAATGATGCAGTGCTCTCATAATCCCTTGTGGTCCATTTGCAAAGCTAAAATAAATATATAACTGTCAAAATCGTTAGTAAAACATTATAGATAACTAGAGTCTAGCCGCTCTCTCTCAGCGTACAGCCACTCTTGAGAGAGGATAACCCCTTGCTAATGTCGAGTGCAGGACATCGTCTGACTAGCAGACTTAAATCGTAACCTTCAATTCACAGCTTAGCTCGCACGCCTTCACTGATCCCAGCTCGTTTATCACCACCACGACTCTGCCCCGGCCGAGCATGCGTCCGACCGAGGTACCACAACACCGCCTCCCTTACTTCGTCTAACCACTCCTTCACCACACCGTCCTCGTACACGTTTCCATCATAATAGACAAACATGCTCAACTTTCCATCTGAGGTGGATGCGCCGAGAGAAAGTTCTGAAGGACGCATGTGAACATGGGCCTGAGTGTACTCAACAACGATTTTCGGGGTGTCCACTTTGGAGATGGACGACGGGGGTGAGAATAAGGGAAGGGTCATATAACCTACTTTGAAGGGATGCGGAACAGGTGAATAGGGCGAGAGTGGATGTGTGGGAGGTAGTGGGTACTTAGACGGGGATATCAAATCCACCTAGTAACCGAATGAAGGTGAGAATGTGGAAGGGTGGAATGGGAAAGGGGGTAGAAAGACGTACGTCACCGAGGCTAGAACCCCCATGGGCGAAGACCACGGGCATGTCCATGACCGACAAAACCTCGTCCTTGTTCTCATGCATACCATTGACATCGCCGGCCTTGGCATGCTTCATCCACTGCAGGGCATCGAATCGCGCGCGCGCAGTGTGGAACCGACTCCCTCCAAGTATAATTTCGAAAAACAAGGGATGTTTGAGAAATGCCGTCGCTTGCTTCTTGACCAACTTGGCGCGTTGCAGGAAACGGTCAAACGTGAGGAGATCCGAGAATGCTGGTGCACCATCCGATAGACGGGATTCCGACTCTTGTTCACGACGCTGGTGTCTCTCCACTGTTGCATCCAGCGTCATGAACGGAAGCTGGTAACAGAAGACTCCGATGCGTGACATCAACTCGCCTCCACCACCCCTGTTGAACCAAGTCTTGTCGAGGTACGGACGCAAATTGACCGGACCAACAATGATATGTGGTTGTCTCTTTCGATATGCCCATTCCTTTTCAGAAATTTCGCCACGCAAGTAACGTCGGTAAAGCACTCGTGTCATAGCCACTTGTGCGAGTGCATGATAGGCGTTTCCAAAGGTGACGTCATGCAGGCGACAGTTGGCAAACAAAGTGTTGCTTTGCGAGTGTGTAAGCGAGGTGATGGCATGGCAGTGTCGTGCGGCGGTGTGCGGCGTCGAACGTGTGACACGACGCGGGAGCGTATGCCCACCCTAGATCAATGACCATAAACCCGTCAGCGTTCCTGTCGATCACTGAAACGTCCGCAGGATAAAATAGCACCCACTTGTACCTTTGCCGACCTCAACTGAAATACCACCACACCAACCGCCCTCCGCCACCGTCGTATCGCCGGACTAAGTGAGCGTATATGCATAGGTTCGAGTTCCCCAATAGGGAGTGTCATCGCCAGCCTATCCTCCAACGGAGCTTGAGGAGGCTCCGACCCTGGAACCCCACCTCTTGCAAGGGTATCTAGCAAGCACCGCAGGAGCGTATGGCTTGCCAACCTGTCTGTTATGCAATGGGCATTCAACATCACCAGGTGAATGACATCCGTCCTCTTTGAACCGGTCTCGCGAAAGATATACAGTTGCGACAGCAAGTCCTCCGAAAGCGAACGCGGACTGTTGAAGATCGTAGCCACGCGCCATCGCGCCTCCTCTGCATCAGCGACCTTCTCAAAGACAATTTCGCGCGGACGAACGACAGATAGATCGCGCTCCCGGACGACAAAATGAGGTGGCGACATAAATCCTGAGCCGCTGTTATCATTGCCGCCCCTACCACCCTCCGCTTTGGCTTCGCTGAGACGAAGGGGGACGTTATGGCCGCGCACTGTGGCTGCCAAGATCGGGTTGCGCCTCTTGGTAGATAGCCACGACCTCACGATATTGGTATCTGAGAATAAATGTGCGTCTCGAGAACCATTGACGAGACGGAGCTCAACGTGCTGTACTCCATCCCCGGATCCGTTGAAGAAACCAAGCCAGATATAACGGAGATCATTCTCGTCCAGAGGGAGTTGGAAGATGCGTCCTTGGGTGGGGTGTGTGTCCAGCAACGTCCAGCCAGGCATGCTTGTAGGGTGTGATTGAAGGCCAGGGACCGGCACATTTCATCGTGCTTTTAACGTCGCGCGCTCCACTGCTTTCAGCATGACCAAGACTTTGCTATCACCGCCTACGAGTAATGTTCCTTGTCGACCCCTCGGGAGTTGTAAATTCCGTGCAAGGTTCATCACGACTTACGGGATGTTCGAGGACGCGTGACCAACGGGATCAAATTCGCTAGTGGAAGGCAGATCGTTTTATTACGTAATGCCTATTCAGCCACGCTTCTAGTTCCCTTTACGGCGACTCTGCCATCACCTCGGACACCCCTGACAAGACCAAAGACCAGGCGTTCGTCCTCACTTGCGCCGCTTGGCGACACGGCGCCCGTCCTCGTGGCCGATTTTGTGCCTGCATAGCCTTTTTTTCATCCCTTCAGGCTCGGGCACTGGTTCCTCTGCTTGATCATGGGTTCGCGGTCATCCGTCCTGTTACTGATCCTGTCCTTTTTTCGTGTCGTAGATCTTCCGCCGTGAAACCGAGGAAGGATCACCATTAATAGTGGCGTGGGACGGGCAGACTGGCCCTGTGTGGGAATGCTCCGGCGACTTCTCCAGTCCCTTATCTTCAGGTAAGTCTATCCGCGATATCACTAAACCTGGAACAGGACTCGCCTCTCCCGCTCCACTCAGTCAGCCATCTTGTTTCCAGCTAGTTTGAATGCGGCATCAACCCGACTGCCTCTCACCACATGGACCTTAGGTCCGCTATCATAGATATGGCTGTGCCTTAATCTGAGCAGTGTTGCGATAGACCAGGGTTCATTACTCAGGGCCAAGAGTATCAATATTGCCTTTTAGTGCTCCGGCAGTTACGGGGCGCGTTGCTGAAGGCGGACGGGCTTTGGGTTTGTGGAAAAGCTGTGTACAAGGGCTGTTCGCGGTCGCTATCTAGTGCGTCTAGGTCACTACATTATTGAATGTTTACGCTCCATGCACGACTGAGAGTAAGCGGCCGTTTGTACTGCAGAATCATCCACCATCGATGACCGGACCCAGTGAGATAACTACGCGTACTTTTTACTGCGTTCGGAAAGTCAGCAGTTAGCCACTATGAATGGTTTCCACCCCTTTCCCGGGCTCGCAAGACACCACTTTACCCTCTCTTTTGTACCAGATCCATTCGTGTACTTCGTATCCCATGGTGTTGTTCCCCCAGATAGCCATTCACAAACTCTCGCATTCCTACATTCCACATTGCCCTACCTACCATCCTCGGTTATCCAGCTCGCGTTACGCCACATTCCGCATTGCCCCCCAATGATCCTTGTTCCTTCCTCTATTCCCTCGCTTTCCCCATTCTCACTCTCCTTCCCGGGTTCTTCCGTGTCAGATTTGGGGTGTGCCTTCCGTTTGACTCTGTCGCTGCCGCCATGACCAAGGCCCCGACCCCTGGGACTCTAAATGGGGATCCGTTTCAGATTGACAAGCTGTGCAACCGCTCTGGATGTAAATTTAGGCGGTTAACCTGACTTAACAGTAAGGGCCACATGTTAATAGCTCAGTCACAGAGTAGTGCACTATAGTATTAGTTCTACCTGCTAATAGCTACAGGTAGAATAAGTAAGGTGCTAAAGAAGTGTATAATGATATCTCACCTCAGTCACAGAGTAGTGCAGTAAGGTGTAAAGGTTAGGCGAGTGGTAAATTAAAGTGAGACTGATTACATAGTCAAGTACTGTAGTGTGGTGTAAATCTGACACTCCCCCTCAAGTGCACAGCCCAAATTCATAGGCAAAGTGCTCGGCTTTGATTAAAGGGAGTGTAAAACTGCAGGATGCTTACTAAGTATCCTAAGGTAACTAATGGTTCGATGTAGCTATTAGCTTATGTAAGCAGTAGAGCATAGGTAATCAACAAATTCCATTACTTCCCCTCAAGCAGAAATCCTGGCAAGGTGAATGCTTTCCCAGAAGAAAGAGGAAAATAACAAAATGTGAATACCTGAGTTGAATCTCAAAGAATAATTGTAATTTGTCCCTAAACAATTATGTTTTGTGTCTATTGAGCCACTGTTGGTGCAGCATTAGCAGAGTTGCCTAATATGGTAAGTCACAGCTCACTCATGCTACAGCTCTGTGTGTGCAGTGTTATGTTCATGGTTTTGATGTCTTTAGCGATCAATGCTAACCCTAATCAAGGGCTTTGGTGACAGTATATCGGTTTATAAGAGTAAAAGATGAATGTGTAGAAGCCCTAGTGAGGCCACTTGCAGTAAGATACAAATGCTCAAGACTGGGGCTTGAGACGTGCTAAGGCTACAGTATTTATACAGTACAGAATGGTGCACGGACCAAGATCCTGATGGGAGAATTCCCACAGACTCTGAGGCACCATCAAATGGAAGAGAAGACACCATGAGAATAGCCAATTGGCTGAAGGGAAAATGGTGCTTCTAAAATGGAAGAGACGGAAATGAAAAGTGGTTGGAAGACATGAGGCTAACCCTATGCCCTGGGTCTAGACCTGTCATGTGATCCGTCACATGACCTGATAAGATAAAAGATTAGATAACCACATGAAAAGATAAGATAAAGTCACATGATCAAAAGTTTGAAAAATCGAACTATAACATGCAGTCTGTTATATTTTTCTCTTTTTCTTCTTCTTTTCCCTTGATTCTATTTTTTAGCTTCTGCTTTTCATATACTCTGAGTGCTTTCTTGTTTATGTTATCACAATAGATTCCACTCTTCTTATGCTCTAGCCTTGTCTAGATTGCTCTCTTGTTATACTCTTTGTCCAGATATTCTATCTCTTAATCAGCTGTCTCATAGTTGTTCCATCTTTTTTCATCCATTTCTACATAAATACCTTACTCATTATTCATTAGCATAATTACTATAGTTGTCTCCACCTGAACCTTGTTAGTTGTACTATAAATAGCATACTTCTTGTTCCCTCTCTCTTTATGCTACTTCTACCTTGTGACTTCCCTCATGGTCTTCACATACTCCTTGTCCTCATATCTAGTACCTGGAATCCACCCTGTTTGTGACCTGGTACTCTCCAATCTAAAGCAAGTTGTTTTAGCATCTAACTTTGGCATAACCCTGTGTTTGTAGCTGGTATTCTTGAGGCACAACACTTTATTCATTGCCTATTCCTTGTTCACAAGACTTACCTTCAGTAGAGTCTTCCCTTATCTTTGCCAGCAAGGTCTACACTAGTTCCTATCCAGGCCTAGTGTAATACAGTTACCCTTAAACAATTTGAGTTGTTCTTGTTGATGCAGTGGGTTGATGTGCTTAGTATGTCATCTGGATAATATAGAGGTGCTGTGGATGGCCCTTGTATGTGCTTTGTTGAGAGCTTGCACCATCTGTTCTGACTGAACTGGTTGCCAGCTAGTGCCCTTGTATTGACTTGCTTTGAGTTAGTGTGCACATTACTTGTTGTGCCATTTATCTACCATTGATTCTCAAAATATTTGGATCTGACACCATTGTTTTCATGCTTCCAAACACACACAAACTGCCTGCTGGCTTATCTAGCTTACCCTGCTGGTATTCTGGCCCTGTATCAAGGCTCTGCATATTTGTCTGGTGGATGCACTTGTTCCTGTGGCCCTTGAGACATTCTCTATTGTGCTGGTAATCTTCTGGTGCATTCAACTTGCATCCTGAGTTATCTGGCTTAGCTTAAGCCTTTCTAGATGGGTTCTTTGCTTTTTCTTGCTCTAACTCTTTTCTAATGTGATTTGACAAGTCCCAGCAGTTCTTTGGTTGTTCTCTAGTGTCTCTGTTATTCTCTAATGCTCCTGACACATCCACTTTAATGCTCAGGTTGCTTTGATTTCTTTACTTTCCCTTAAGCTTGATGGATGGGGTTGCATTCTTTTACTACAGTGGCTGGTTAGGTGGCTTATCTTTATTTGACACATCATGTGATGCATATCATGTGCTTGCACTTATCTTGGCATTTGTGCCAGCTCCTGACTGGCCTTGGCATTCTTCTGGATTATACAACTGATATTTATTGTTATTGTTGCTTTTAGCCTTTATTGGCTCTGTGATGTAGTTCTCTGCACTATCAAGTGCCTTCAATGCATCATTTTTATGTACAGTAAGTTCATTTCTCCTACCACTTGTTCTTTAGTTCTTTTTCTTAAGTGGTATGCTTTAAGTTTGTCTAAAATAAGATTATCTTAATAATTAACTAACTATTCATTTGAGGCTTTTTGCATGTGTGTGATTGCATTGCTACTGCACTTGTTATTATTGTTGACCTTACTATTTCTGTTATGGACTAATATTACTAGCTATAGGTTTAATTTTCACTTTTTGTTATAATCTAAACTGATTGAGTCTAGCTTTGAAGTATCTTTAACTTTTTTCACCCCTTTCTGCACTTTTCCTATTATCTGCTTACAGTTCTTGCTTTTCACTTACACTTATTCATCAGTATAGCTCCATTTTTCAACTTTTTTTTTGCACTATCTTTACTTCTGCCTATATTCTTTACTTTTAAAATGCAAGTTAGCATTAAATGATCAAAGAATGATCTTGAGAACTATACTTTAAACACTAACCCTTGTGAGTGCTTCACAGACTACTGAATATAGCTCTTTATACTAAAGCTCTAATAAACAAGGTACAATGGCTCAAAAAACTGTCCCAATGTTTGTATGTTTTACACTAAATGTAATGGTATTTAGTAACATTTAATTATTATTCTATACTATGAGTATATGAAATGTAGTACTTTCTCTTGGATTTTTGCCAGTCCAAGAATCAAATAATTTGGTTATATTTTGGTAAAATGGCAGCTATATTAAAATAATAACTCATTGAAATAGTTTTTTGACTTTGAACAAGATATGGTATTTAGTACTTGATATGACCTCCCTTGGCCTTGATAACTGCTTGAATCCTTCTAGGCATGCTTTCTATTCATTTCTAATACTCCATAGAAATTCTTTCCTACTTTGCCACTATTCTATCTTATAATTGATAAAATTCTGTAGATATTCTTTTATAATCTAAAAGACATCTTTTCAAGTAACACCAAGTGTGTTCAATGGAATTGAGGTTTGAAGATTGAACAGGCCAATTCAAAAGCTTGATATCTTGCTTTTTAAATCAGATTTGAGCTTTTTTTGTCAGTTGCTGCTATTTTTCTATCCTGTGTCTTCTTAGCTTGGAAATCTAGACCTGTTTGTTGGTCAAATACATTAAACCTCCTCTGAAATAACTTCCTTTCTAATTTGTTATCAAAGAATTCAAGAATTGCTTTGTTGATAAGTTCTACAAGCTGCTTTTCATAATTACAGGGATAAGCAATGTCAGGGAACATAAAACCAATGAGTACTTTTGCTGCTAAATTACTAACAGTTGATGGTCTTGTGCAAGTGAAATATCTTCTAAGTATTATGATTTTTTTTCTTTTCTTTTGCTCTTGTCTTTGCTTACACTCTAGCTTCTGCTTTTTATATATCTTGGGTACTTTACTAATTTCTTTTGTTTTTACTTCCATTCTTCTTGTATTCCTGTTGTTATGCTAGGCCTGGGTAGGGACAGGTGTAGACCTTGCTGGGAAAAGAGGAAGGCTCTACTGAAGGTAAGACTTGTGAACAGTGGGTAGGCAACAAACAAAGTGTTATGTCTTAAGGGTACCAGCAATGAACACAGGATTGTGCTGAAAGTCAGATGCTAGAATGACTTGTACTTTAGACTGGAGAGTGCCAGGTCACAACAAGTGGATTTCAAGTACTAGATATGAGGACAAGGAGTAGTAAAGACTGGGAGGTGGTTCACAAGGTAGAAGTAGCATAAAAAGAGAGAAGACAGGAAGTATGCTACTTTATAGTACAATGGATAAGGTTCTGGTGGAGACAACTAAGGTAATTACACTGACAAATGATGAGTAAACTATCCAGATGGAAAGTGATGGAATGATTATGAGTCAGCTGATTAAAAGATAGAATACCTGGGCAAAGGGTGTAACAAGAGAGCAGTCTAGACAGGGCTAGAGTATGAGAAGAGTGGAATCTATTGTGAAGAAATGAACAAGAAATCACCTAAGGTGCATGAAGAGCAGAAGTTAAGTGATAAAACAAAGAAAAGAGAGAAGAAAGGAGAAAAACATAATACCTGTCATATTCCATAATTCTGACTCAATTCCAATCCAATTCCAATCCAGCTTGCATCTGGTCTTTACATCCATTAGGCTATTCTAGCCTAACTCTCCCCCAAGTAACTCTAATCCTCCATTATTACTCTACCTCACTTCAACTATTCTGGTACTCTCCTTGTCCAGTTATTAGTACATGCTCCTCTGATCTTTTATTTGCTCTGCTCTAGTTCTGACCTTAGCTCTGTCTCTGGCTCAGTTAAGTAGTTTATCTTGGCCCTTACTTTGTTTCCTCCAAACTACTCTGCCACTACTCCATACTTAATCCTGTTTTACTCTCTGTTACTGTTACTGTTTTCCTCTTGCTTCTTCCTGTCATTCTTCAGTTTCAGTCTGACATGATTGGACATTGTCTACTCTGATATCTCCATTCATCTCCTAGATACTTAGACACCTGCTTTGCTTCTGAGATTGCACCTGTCTCATTTTGCTATATTCTTAGATAGTTCTGCCCCCTGAGATATAAGTACTGTAGTCCTGTATCTTGTACCTTAGCTTGAATATCAACATAAACACCCTTATTTTGTTGTTGTCCTTACTCTGACTAAGCTACCCAGCTTAGTCTCTAACTCTCCAGGTTATTTCAGAGTGTTTCTAGAGCTGAATAATATTCTTAAAGGAATCATAAGGTCCTACTCTCACATGACTAGGCTTGACTCTTCTTGTCTTGCCTGTATTTTCTATTGAGCACTGAGATTACTCTCTTTCCTCTCTATATCCAACCTTTTTGTAAATTGGGACACTGCAAAGTGCAGGGATATATCACATAAGGTAAAGCCAAGTCCCATTCTATTAATAAAATCCTTTCCAACCTTCTCTGGTAACCTCTGGACCTTTTAGAAACCTCTGGAGCTTATGCTCCCTGTAATAAGGGTTTTGTTGGTATAGCAACAAGGGTATGAGTTTTAACAGTTCAAGCCTTATCTTTACTATTTTTTGTTGCATTCTTTGCCCATGTGTTTTATTTCTTTATCTGCTGACTTTTAATTATTCCATTGTCACTATTATCTGCTTTATAAATGAAACCCTTAAGGCTGAGGAAAGGTCATACTCCAGAAACTCCAGAGATATCTGGAGACTTCTAAAGAAATTCAGAAAGAGTTTTATTGATTGAATGGGACTTGGCTTCACTTTATTTGGTGTGCCCTTGCACTTTCTGGTATCATGATTTACAAAGGTGTTGAGGGTGGGGAAGAGAGCATTCTTGATGCTCAACAAAAGGGACAGGCAAGATAAGGAGAGTCAAGCCTAGTTATGGAGATGGGACTTTACAATTCCTTCAAGGATATTGCTTGGCCCTGGAGGTGCTCCAGAGTAACTTAAAGAGTCTGAGTAAGTCTAAAGGCTCAGGCAGAGTAAAGATGATAACAAGAGGGTATTTATGTCAATATTTGTACTGAAGTACAAGATACAGAACTATAGTATTTATACCTCAGAGAGGCAGAACTATCTAAAAGTGTAATGAAGTAAGACAAATGCAAACTCAGAAGTAAAGCAGATGTCTAAGTATCTAAGAAATGAATGGAGATGTCAGAAAAGACAATGTCCAATCATGTTAGACTGAAAATAAAGGATGATAGAAAGAAATGAAGGGAAATAGGAACAGAAACAGTAATAGTAACAGTAACTGTTATAAATGTTTTGACATACTTCAGGGGTACTCTGGATAACTCCAGAGTGGATGGGGCTTGGCTTCACCTTATGTGGTGTGCCCTTATGCTAGTACTGAGTGCCCTGATTTACAGAGGGGTTGGAAACTATCAGAGGTTTGGGATTAGCCATAGGGCTTTTTCCCAACAAGAGGCATGATATCAAGCCATGGAATAAGTTGAGGGACTTTTAGGGTAGGGTACAATGTCAAGTTGTGAGGTAGAAGGGATCTGGGGGGAATTGTAATGTTGTATTACAGTTGATATTCAAACTAAAGTACAAGATACCAAACCCTAGTACTTATACCTCAGGGAGACAGATTATCTAAGGAGGAAATGGAGATATGAAAGGAGTTATCTCATAAGTGAAGCAGGTGCCAATGCATCCTGAATATGAATGGAGATGTCAGAGGAGACAATGTTGAATAATGTCAAACTGAAACTAAGTGATGACAGGGAGAAGCATGGCACAAAGAAACAGGAACAGAAAGTGAGGTCAAAGGAACAACAGAGTTGTATCAGAATAGTACAGAGTTAGTATAGATAAAGTTGTAATCAATCATTAGGTAGAAGAAGATGGAGGTAAAGGAAACTAGGAAACATGCAGCTTAAAGCATAGAAGCAACCGGAGTTGCATTAGAGACATAGCAGAGTTGACCTGTTAGCATGGAATGTGACAGTAACAGTAACAGTAACTGAAAGCAGAACTAGGAATAAAGTTATAGCAGAGTGGTCTGGAGAAGGCAAAGTGAAACTAAGGTAGTACTTAACTGAACAGAGATAGAACTAGAAACAAAATAGAGTAAAGCAGGAGCAAAGGCCAGAAAAGTATATATCAATGGAAGATAGAAAGTGTACATGTGTAGCTGGAGTGGAATGAAATGGTAATAGAGGGCCAGAGTTGTCTGAAGGGGAGTTAGAGGGCTAGAGTGGCTTACTGGATATGAAAACCAGTCATAAGCTGGGTTGGAATTGGGTTGGAGATATGAAATATAACATTTTATAATACTATCTCTTTTTTAGCAGTGAAGCTTCAAAAAGCCAGAGACTATCTTGACTATCTTCTACCCATCATTGACTGGACTACTCCTGTAAACTCTTAAGTAAAAAGAAAAAACATAGGCCAAGAAAAGAAAAGAAAAAGAAAACTCTTAGAAATTTCCTTTAATATGCAAGAGAAGACTTGTTTTTGACTCATCTTGCTTTTCTTTATTGTTACTTCATTTCATACCTTCTACCCCTTCTTTGATTTAACTTGTCCAGAGTTGAAATGAGTGGAGAGTTGAATAGCAGAGAGAATAGCATTGAAAAAAAAAAAGACCCATTTTAGCAAAACTTCTTCAGCTAAGTTGATATTTCTTGCTAAAGCATGTCAAATTGGTGATACATACAGGACACTTGAAAGTATCCTGTAGAAGGAATCCATGGTGGATGTTGCAATGAAGCATTAGAATTGCTCTATGCATGCCTCTATCAGCATTATTCACAAAGCATTTAAGCTCTGCTACTTCTTTGTTGAGACTCCATTTCTGGATAGGAGATTTGGAAATCTGAGGAGGGGGGAACTCTGAATATGGAGCCAGTAATGTAAAACTGCAGGATACTTGTAGTCACTATATATTAAATAGGTAAGTAAGTACTAACCTGCAGGATACTTGTAGTCACTAAGTATCCTGAGGTAGCTAATGGTTCAATGTAGCTATTAGCTTATGTAAGCATAGAGCATAGGTAATCAACAAATTCTAACAAGTAACACTGGTAAATTTTTGATAGGAGAGTCCAGCAACAGAACTCTACTTGCATCAACTGGAAATATTAAAAAGACCTTGCAGATGGCTTGAATTATCTTGTAGAGACAATAAGGACATGGTAAAGCCAATCCTGTTAGAATTTGTTGATTACCTACGCACTACCGCTTACATAAGCTAATAGTTACATCAGACAACTAGTTACATTAGAATACTTAGTAACTACAAGCATTCTGCAGGTTAGTACTAACTTATCTATCTAATACACAGTGACTACAAGTATCCTGCAGTTTTACAAATCCTTGCTCTTCTTTTGGGTGTTGTGCACATATATGACCATAAATATCATGTGCATCTGGATAATAAGCTACTGAATTCAGAATATTAGAAACTTCCTCAACAAAATATCCATCAATAAAAGCTATATGTTCTTCTTTATTTAGGCTGATGAACTCTGAAAAATTCCTGGGTGAAACCACTGGACTTGTGAAAGAGACCATAGGCAAAACTCTTTTTTCTTCAGTGAAATTTTCATCTTGAACCCCTTCTTTAGAGCTAACTACTGATTCTTCACCAAACTCATCTTGTAAAGCAAGTACTTCTTCTTTAGGATCAACTTCTTGTCTGCTAACCCCTTTTTTAGATTGGAATATCTCTGAAATATTACCAGCTTCATTGTTTTCAGAAAATGACTCTGCTAGTTCTTACTATTCTCTAGCCATAAGAATTATTCAGGATAACTCTTCTTCTTCTTCAGGGAAAAATGAATTCTTCACTAATGGCAATGTACTTTTTGATGATGCAGAACTTTTAACTGCCTCTGAAAATTCTTGTGGAATCTGGGGATTTTCAAATTCCTGATTATCTTTGTTCTACTCTACTATATCTTCAAGCTCTTGTCCATAGAAATATCTTTTACTTGGTTTGATCCATTGAACTCTGGGTGGAAGACCCTGATCTTCTTTAACTGGGGAGAAATGACTACTTTCTTCATCAATAGAATCCAGTGAACTTGCTCTTGCTCTTAATAGGAGTTCTTCTTCTTCTAGAGTAATCTCTGGAAAATTTTTATTATTTTAATCAGAACTTCATTTGAATTTATCTCCATATATCACCAATAGGTGACCTTTAGCTTTCTTATTAACTTGTAGGATATTTTTATCCCATGACATACAGTGGCTCAAAAAACTATCCCAATATTTGCATGTTTTGCACTAAATGCAATGGCTATTAATAACTACTAATTATCATGCTAGGCTATAAATGTATGAAATGCAGTACTTGCTCTTGGCTTTCTATTGGTCCAATGATCAATGCATTTGGTTATGTTTTGGTAACATGGCAACCATATCAAAATGACAACTTATGGCAACAGTTTTTTAACTTTGAATTCCCATTACATATATTGGACCCTGAAGTACTGTAAGATCATTATATATTTTAGGTAAGTAATATATTATGTCACTCTTATGTCACTAATTAGCCTGCAGCATATATAAACCCTACCATCACAAATAAATTCCCTTATCTCTGTTATAAAACATCTTTCTGCTGCTTAAAAAGATAATATCATCTCTCTTGCCTCTCTTGATCTTTTCTGTAGAAAAATTGCATCTCAAACTGGTCTAGGAAAGTCTACTGTGGCTAGGGTCCTTCAGGAAATCCAACCAGAGAAGAAAAATCATCATGGTGATTATCCTTCAAAACTTTCTCTTACTAATAAGTGTGCTATTATTCAACAAATTCTTACTGGAAAGGCCAGTAATGCAGTTCAGACCACTCATTTCATCAATTCTATTGTCAGCACTTCTGTCTGCCCACAAACAGTCAGGAATATCCTTAAGGAAGCTTTTCTAAAAGCTGTGGTAAAAAAGAAAAAACCTCTTTTCTCTGCTATCCATAAAAAAAGCAGGTTGGCCTTTTCTCTGAAGTACCAGCATTGAACTGTGGAGAACTGGAAGAGGGTAATTTGGTCAGATGAGACTAAAATCAATAGAACTGGATCAGATGGACAAGAATATGTGTGGAAAAAGAAAGGAAAGGGAATAAGTTCTAAGGAGATTAAAGATACAGTCAAGTTTAATAAAGGATCACTTATGGTATGGGGCTATATTGGATGGAATGGTGTGGGAGTTTTGAGTAATGTTGAGGAAAGAATGAATGCTGAACAATATGTGGCAATTTTGAAGAAAGAATTGTTGCATCGCATTAAGAATTCTGGAATTCCTTTAGATGAAATTATTTTTTAGCAAGATAATAATCCCAAGCATATCTCTAGAAGAGCTCAAATCTGGTTTAAGGAGCAAGAAATCAAGCTTCTGGATTGGCCTGCTCAATCTTCAGACCTTAATTCTATTGAACATACTTGAGGTCATTTAAAAAGATGCCTTTCAGGTTATGAGAGAATATCTTCAGGAATTTATCAATTATGGAATAGAGTGGTGGTAGAGTGGAAAAAGATTTCTGTGAAGGAGTGTAAAAAATAGATAGAAAGCATGCCTAGAAGGATTCAAGCAGTTATCAAGGCCAAGGGAGGTCATATCAGGTACTAAATACCATGTTCTATTTAAAGTCAAAAAACTGTCACAATGAGTTGTCATTTTGATATGGTTGCCATGTTACCAAAACATAATCAAATGCATTGACCATTGGACCAATAGAAAGCCACGAGCAAGTACTGCATTTCATACACTTATAGTCTAGCATGATAATTAGTAGTTATTAATAGCCATTGCATTTAGTGCAAAACATGCAAATATTAAAGCAGTTTTTTAAGCCACTATAATTCTATTTCAAAGCTCCTCTATTCTCTTAGGGGGGTTTTTATACTCAGCAAGCCTTCTCTTGAGATACCATCAGAGATGTTAAGTGGGGTTGAGATCTGGAGATTGTGCAGGCCATATCATGGTTCTAAAATCCTACTCCTCTAGTTACTCCTTGATCTTTTTGCAGATATGCTTGAAGTTATTGTTCTGTTAAAAAATGACATTAAAAGAATTGAGGTTATGATACTTCATGATTTGCAGGAGTTCTCAAGTCATATATCCCCACATCATCAAAGAACCTCCTCCATGCTTTACAATTTCTTTCACCAATCTATTACTAAGATCTTCTCCTGGCTTTTTTCACACCCATATCTTCCCATCTGACCCCAGGCAATTGATCTTAGTCTCATCAGACCATATCACCTTCTTCTAGTCCTCTATGGTCCAATTCTTGTGTACATAGGCAAAATTCAAATAAGCTTTGCAATGTCTAGCTAAAAGAAAAGGTTATTTTTGCTTGGAAATTGCCTTCATGCCATTCATTTTCAAGTGTTGGTGGACTGTATTAAGATGGAGAGTTGATTGATGATGTTGGACAATGCTTTGATAACCTGAACAGCATTATTTATCTAATAGAAGGAAATAAAATAAACAGTATAATAAATATTTGTTATAACCATAATATCAGTACTTTAAACTTTTTGTGCTGCTCACTACTCTACTCATGTGACTGTGGGAATCATACTCCTGATATGGGATATACACTAGTAACCCTAATCTATGGTTTGTTTCTTTTTATAAGTTTCCTTTTCTTAAAATTCAGGATCTAGAGTATAGAGTTAGATCTCTAAATCTAATCTCCCAATCTTATCTGATCTCAAGAATCACTGATTAGATTTGATCATGGCAGATCTTTAAATACATTTTCTTAGCCTCTTGATTTTGATTTCCTTTTTATATTCATTGATTCTAATCTTCCATTCTTCTATATTACTCTTCTCTTTTATTTTCCTACATTCACATGATCTTCTGCCATATTTTTAGTAAATATACCCTTTGCCCAGTTTTCTTTCTAGTATAAGTTCCCATACTAGTGTATATAGATTACTTGATCCATGCACTTAGTCTGGCAATATATATAGAACATCCCAGGATAGTCAAGACTCTCCAGTCTTGATCACTTTGTGGATATTTCCCTTTTTAGGATTCTCTACTTTCTTTATCAGAAGTTAGCAATTAGTTCTAGCTTGAGTTCACACCAGTCTATCTTTGAGTTCTTCTTCAGAGCTTCCTCTTTTGGTTGTCCTCTTATCTAGCCTTTTAGGGTTAGGTTTCTCTTATGTTTCTCCTCATCCTCAGTCTAGAAATAGCCTTAGAGGATCCTGAGTCATAACAATATTAGTGGGAAAAAGCTTAAATAAATAACCACCAAATAATTTTTCCAAGTCTAGATGCTCTTGGGAGCAAAGCCTGGATATAGTAGAGAGACCAACATGAAGATCAGTGGCAATAGAGCATGCAGATTGACCAACATCAAGCTAAGCAAGAATATTGGCTTTTTAATTAGCAGAAAGAAATTATATGATAATTGAACTATGGAATCAAGGAGTGTGAGAACATTTTAAAGCTTAGACACATTGTTTACATGTATATATTTGTTTGCATCACCAAACAACATCAAATATATCATATTCTTATCATAATTATAGTATTCAGAAAAAAGTACATAAAGTATTTTAATGGAGTCTTTGTTTTCAAATGGTCATATCTTCACAGCCACTGGGCCAAATCACATGACCTAAGGGCTGAATGGTAGCCAAGAGTAAGTACTATATTTGGTCTCACCAAAGTGAAATGAAATTCCCACAAGTGTTTGCAGGGCACAAAGTGCCCTGAATTTAGGTTAGATATTGAAACACTTTTTAAAGTTACTATAGAACATTGGTCTGTAGAGGAAAGCTTGGAGAGATGACCAGAAGAGGGCATTTGGTGATTGGAAAGAATATTATGAAGAGTTCTGATGACAGTAAACTTACCAAGACCAGTTTGCTGGACAATAGAGCAAGTAAAATAGCCATAAAAAGCCAAAAAAAGAATATTTTCCTTTTAAGCAGAGGAGATAGAATGCATAGTAAATTATAGAGTTGTAAGGGCATTGAATGTGGTTATATAGCACTGGATGCACTGCCCTGTGGCTATTAAACACTGTCTAATAGGCTGTGTGCATTGCCATTAGGCTGTGTATGCATTTCTGTTGCATAGCAAAATAATTAACTCAATGAGTCCCTGTTTTAAATTATTCATATCTTGATCAATTTAGATCAGAATAATATAATTCTGGTATTGTCATGTAGTCCTGATCAACTACTATTAGTCATCAACTTACACTTTAGCTTTATTGGTTCTTGTTGTAGAGTTATTCTATAAACATTGAAAAAGTGCTAAATATTGGGTCAATTTTTTAAGTCACTGTACTGCATTGATGTCAAACATTGCAATAGTTTTGTTGCTTACTGTATAGTTAGACTTTTATTTCATTTCTTTCTCAGTTATCTTTTACCTCCCTAAACTTTGGTTGAGATAAGTTTTTTTTTTACTTTATTCCATACTAGCTAATATACAGTGAGCTTGAAAACCCTTTTCATGTTAATTCAAGTGGCAGTGAATAAAGTATACTGCCATATAGCATGGAAATATCACTTAGCTTCAAAATTCCCATGTGTAATTGTAATACACTTCATATCCTGCATTGAGATTAAATATTGCAATGATTTTGTTGCTCACTGTACTTGTTTCCTTGTTTCCTTGTTTTCTTGTGCCTCCTCTAGGCTGCCACTTTTTTGTCTTGCTGTGGGCACCCCCAAGGCTGTTTCCTCTTGTTTTGATCTGGGTTCATAACAATAGCTTTTATAGAATTACACAATAAATATTATCAGAGTCTA
>JBBPKN010000479.1:0-38459 GCA_038089275.1 Pulveroboletus cf. rosaemariae
GGGTGGTATTTGCTTTTATGGTTTTCTGGCCAGTTAAACCCCGGTGCCCACTCACTTATTCATCAAGAGCACATGCTTCACAGCCTTCAGGGGTTCAGGCCTTAAGAGGGGAATACTGTCACATCCCATGCCAACAGGTCAACTCCGCTTTGTTCCAATACAACTCTGGGTGTTCTTATGCTTTAAGCTGTGTGTTTCCTAGTTTCTCTTACCTCCATCGTCTCCTACCTCATGATTGACTACAACTTTACCTATACTAACTCTGTACCATTCCGATACAACTCCATTGTTTCTTTGACCTTGCTTGCTGTTCCTGTTTCTTTGTGCCACATTTCTCCCTGTCATCACTTAGTTTCAGTTTGACATTATTTGACATTGTCTCCTCTGACATCTCCATTCATATCCAGGATGCATTGGCACCTGCTTCACTTATGAGACAACTCCTTTCATACCTCTGTTCCCTTCTTAGATAATCTGTCTCCCTAAGGTATATAAGCACTGGAGTTCGGTATCTTGGACTCCAGTTGGAATATCAACCATAATATGATGCTATGATTCCCCCAGACCCCTTTGGCCTCATGACTTGATGTTGTACCCTACCCTGAAGTCCCTCAACTTATTCCATGGCTTGACGTTGTGCCTCTTATTGGGAAAAGCCCTCCAGCCGATCCTGACCCTCCATGTTTCCGACCCCTCTGCAAATTGGGGCACTCAGTACTGGCATAAGGGCGCATCACATAAGGTGAAGCCAAGCCCTGTCCACTCTGAAGTTATCTGAAGTACCCCTGGATACATCGAAATGTTTATAACATGTACATTAGTTTAGGGCCAGTTCATTGTACATGGTCTGTGCATGCTTCTGTAGCATATATAAAGGAGATGTGCAAGTCTAACTAACCCCAGTCTTGTGCACTTGAGATTTTTGCTTTTACAAGTTCAAGCCTCTGGTTGCTTGTTCTCTATTCCTTTGCCTAGTTCTGTTTGCTCTAGTCCAAAGCCTTTATCCAGCAGTAGTATTTAAGCACCCTCAGGCCTTAGAAGAAGTTCAAGAAGTTCAGCACTAAGATAGTGCTTCAAAGAGGATCTGAAAAAGTGGATATTACATTAAGGTTTGTCCATTGGTCTTAGTTTCTCTATATGACACAAATGAACTTGTATTCCAATCAAATTGCATGTCATTCATGTGCTGCAGCAAGGAGAGGAAGATGAGCTACTTGGAAGAGAAACAGAGGTAATCTGAGATAATCAGAAATGAATGCAGTCAATATGGGTAAGGATTAGTTACTGCATAAGTGGTAAGGGTAGTTGGAGGGGGCAATTGGCACAGAACAAGTCTGGTCATTGCATGAAGAAATAAACAGTTGATTAGGTGGGCTGGGCACTGCAGTGGAAGAGATCAGAGATGAAATAGAGGGAGGTTAGAGAAGCAAGTGATAAAATGAAGAGAAGGGCACAAGCACTAGATGACCAGTAGATTATAGACTGCTAGGTGTGATCAGTGGTGACTAGTGTGATTACTAAGTGCTATCTCCTCCTCAAGATTAACATCCCATTATCAACTAGAAGACAGGAAGTAAAAAGAGGCCAGAGGCAGCACAAAGTGTGAAGTGGAAGGGCTTCAAAAATACCTGGAGAAATAGAGAAGAGGCTGGAAGAAAAGGCCACTTAAAAGTCAGACATGAAAAAGGGGAATTATCTAGAGAATACAGAAAGAGCAGAAATGTCCCAAAGAAAAACAAAAATCCAGGAAAACAAAAAGACAGGTTTCTGGATGACAGATTAGAGAATAAAAGGGAACTAAAGGCAAAGGGTAATGGAGTTATTGGAACAAGGCTGGAAGATCAAGGGATTTCCAGGGCAGAGAACAACAGAGAGGTTTAAAGAAAGTTCCAGAGAAATAAGCAGGATTCCCAGGAAATGCAGAAGAGCAGAAATATCTTCAGGAAAAGGAATATCTAGGGGAATGGAAGGACAGGTTTTGAGATGACATATTAGAAAAGGTAAGGAAAACCCACAAGTGAAAATGGAGTTATTAGGAAATAATGCCTGAAGTGCAAAGATTTCCTGGGCAGAAAGTGAAGAGAATAGAAAGACATGGAGAAATTTCTGAGAAACAAGGGTTTCCAGAACAGAGATAGAGAGTGCAAAGGGCACTTAGCCAAAATGCAGAGAAACAGAGAATATTATGAAGAAGCCAGAATGGAATCTCCTAAAAACAAGATCAGAAAAATCAGAAAAGCTGGGAAGCAAGGCAGAGAATCAAAGGGTTTATAATAGGTTTGGGAAAATGAAAAGATTTTCCAAAACCAGAACAGAAAAAACCAAAGGCAAAAAGGAAATCCAAGCAGATGCCAACAGGAAACAATAAAAGAACTGAAACAAATCTTGATCAACTGCAAGTAGGGGAAGGAAAAATAATTGCAGCACAGTTATAATTGAATGGTGAGCTTTTCAGGAAAATAAAATGGAATGGAAATGCCTAGAGGAGGCACAAAGACTTTGAACATGCAAGATGAAATATGGTAAGTGTATTGGAATGTAGAAAAAGAGGTGGTGCTTCTGAAGCCTTGTTGGCCAGAAAGATGAGTATACCTTAAAAGCTGCAAGAATAAAGAAAACAGGTGGTGGGTAGGCCAGAAAGCAAAGAAGAACAAAGAATCAAATGCTACAAGTTTGAAAAAGATTAGAGGCAGATAAAGATATCTTCCTGGTAGGTATATCAACAGACAAAACTGGCCTGCTACTGAGAGCAGAGCAATGCAGAGACTACTGTTCACTTAGGCAATAGAGTTATAACTACCAGATAATGACAAAAAAGCTGTGGTTCAGATTCAGAGTTAGCTGAGACTGGAGTAGTATGGAGCTATGGGAGTGCACAGAGTGCTGGCATGTGTTATCCAGTGAACAAACAAGGTACTACTCAATACCCAGGATCAATGGACCATAGTGAGTGAGTTAGTGATATCCTAGAATTAATAAATACAAATCATCCAGCAGAGAATAATACTAAACATCAACAGAGTAAATTCAATAGTCTTTGTAGGGTATGTGGAGATCTAATAGCTTGAGCATAAAAGATGAAAATAAAGGGAAAAAAGAGGCTTTGGAAAAAGGCAGAATTAGGCAGAAGAGAGTTGGAGTATTGAGACTCTCAAATCCTAAATAGAACAAGGTATCCAATGTAAAATGCAACTTCTTGATGTATTAACCTTTCTAACCCTAACCTTGGTGGGTGCTTTCCTATTCTTGCTATCTGGCTTTTGTGCTAGTGGCCAGGAACTAGGCATAATGAAAGATAGTGAGAGCCTATACCAGCTTCTAAGTCAATAGAAACTGTTGGATCACTTATAGAAAGTGGAGTATAGCCAGACAACACTAAATCAGACTCAAGTGAGCAAGACTGGGAATTTAGTCCTATCTATCTTGCCCTTTATGTATTGTAGGCCTTGGTGCACAGACCAAGCTGACTAAGTACAAGAACTACCTAATTAGGAAAGTAACCCTAAGTCCTAATAGATAAATAAAAATGAAAGCATGGAGTGGAGATTAAAGAATACCAGCAAAAAGCAGGCTTGAATATGAAGGAAGAATGGAAGAGAACATAGCCTTGGAATGGAAATGCAGAGTCAGAGGTGCTGCATCCATGAGAATGGAGATCTCTGCCACAGATGAGATCTAATCTAGAGATCTGCCACAGATAAGATTTAATCTAAAAATCTGCCACAAATACATCTAGGGTTCAGATCCAGATCTAAATCTAAGATAAGATCCATGGAGATTAGAAAGGAGGGCAGTTCCCAGGAAGATCCAGGGAAGATCCCTGTCAGATAACTAACTGTCACATAATCACTGCTGGGAAAAGAGATAATAAATACTCTTAAAGAATTAGAATCATAGACTAGGGTTAAGTCAAAAAAGGGGTTCCTTGTGCATGATCACATGATGTCACATGACTGGTTCTAGTGCAGCAGTGTTACTTTATAATATAATAAAGGATTATAATAATTGAAAGTGCATGGAGATGCAGTGTCAGAGATTGAAGAGGCAAGCAACTCAGGTTTAGTAGACTTGTCATGCTTAGAAAACAAGATCTCAAAAGGCTAGGATTAATAGCCAGAAATAAGTTACCTAGGAGTAGAGAACAGATATAAAAGAGTAATAACAGCCTATTGATAATCCTTAAGTAACTTGTTAAGAAAGAGGCTATGGAACAGCTAGGGGAATACTTAGACTACAATGGCAAGATCTAGGCATAAGAAAGTGTGCAGAAATGATTCAAAGTAACATGGAGTGGTTTTCTGTCAAGAATTACCAAATGACAACAAGTTGTCAGAGAACTAAAGTTAGCTACCAGAAAGAAGTAGGGAAAACAGGAGAAAGTGGTGCTTATGGATAGGCCACCATAATCTAAACTACATTCAAAGATCCATAAGAAGTAGTGACACTATATAATAGAAGAGAGTCACAGCTGCTCTGGAGAGCCCTGTTACAAAGTGACACTATTGCACTAGAACCAGTCATGTGACATCATGTAATCATGCACAAGAAACCCCAAATTCAGCTTAACTCTAGTTTGTGGTCTAATTCCTTCTAAGAGTATTTATTATTTCTTTTTCCAGTAGTGGTAATGTGATCATAAGTCATCTGACATGGATTTTCCCTGGATCTTCCCTGGAACTGCCCTCTACTTTTATCTTCATGGATCTCATCTAAATCTAATCTGAATTTTAATCTGATCTTAGATGCATCTGTGGCAGAGATCTTCATTCTCATGGTGCAAACACCTCTGACCCTGCATTTCCAATACTTAGCTTTTCTTTCATTCTCCCATATCTGCATGATCTCCTGCTATACTCCTTATTTCTGATCCATGCCCTTTACCCTATTCTATTTATGTCCAGAGTTTAAAGTTCTCTAATTAGGTAGTTCCTAGCTTAGTCAGCTATAGTCCCTGCTAATATATAAGGGGCAAGGTAGGCAGGACTGGATCTCCAGTCTTGCTTACTTGAGCTCTGGTTTAGTATCATATCTAAGGAAATACCCCTTTCACAGATTATTCCACTTTTTCTCTATAGCTTTCACAAGTGATCCACTAGCCTTAGGGTTAGCTTGACTCACTCTTGCATTCCATTGCCTAGTTCAGGGCTACTAGCACAAAAGCCCTTCAGTAGTAGAGGGCACTCACCAAGGAGCCCTTAGGTTAAAGTTAGAAGCAGTTCAGCACATCTGCTTGTGCTTCAAGCCCAGAGAAGCAATCAGGGAAATGCCAGGGTCAGAAGTCAGAATTTGATCCTAGGCATATATGTCTTGAGCAACTGGGGCTAGTGACTGACATTGTAGAATATTAGAGTGGTTTAGAAAGGCTCAGAAGTAATAAGAGACCTGTGCCATAAGGAGAATAGGCCAACTTAAGGGGTTGGGGTGCCCAGAAGAGTGCAGAGTTGTAATGGGGTCATGGATAGTCATAACCTGACAGATAGCACAAGAGATGGATTAAGGTTCTGGAGATTTCAGAGGAATCACTCATGAGTATGCAGAGCATGCAGGTAATTCAGAGTTGAGAATTGAAAGATAGTCTAAGCCAATCCTGAAGTAAAGGCTTGGAAAAGTGCAAGTATAAGTTTGAATATACTGTTAAAACCTTCTATTGAGTATGGATATACTGTTAAAACTTATACCCATCACAGACTACTGATAGACCTTTTATCATTATCTGCTTCATGAACAAAACTCTTATGACTAGAGAACAAATGTCAGGTTCTAGTGCCTTGGTAGTATATGAACCTGTTATGATGTCAATCTTTGAATGATCTGTCCTAACCCTAAATGGTCTGCCTTAAAAGGATGCATCAGTTTCATTGTTGGATTCAGATTGAATAGAATGTGAAGAGTGGAGTGTGGACTTAGGGTAGCAAAACCTAAGAAGCCATAGCACAAGTTAGGAGGTAATGCCTATATTAAATGGCACTAGACAATGTACAAGATAAACAAGTGGTTAAGACTGGGGAGCCAAAACCAAGGAACTACTCAACTATTTATACTATGTTTAAGTGTGCACAGACTATCTCCAGGATTAAGGGAAAAACTAAATAAGGGAATAGGACATAGGGTGTGCTTACTGAGAATATGACCAATAGGCCATGTGGTAGATGTGTGTAGAATGGAGAGGCTGTGTAAAATGAAAGGATAGAGTCTAGGGTAAGCAGAGATTAAATCATACTGTTACAAAGTGACACTCCAGCACTAGAACCAGTCATGTGACATCACATGATTGTGCACAAAACACCCCATTTTAAGCTTAACCCTAGTCTGTGATCTGTTTCCTTGAAGAGTATTTATTATTCCTTTCCTTCAGCAGTGGTCATGTGACCATAAGTCACCTGACATGGATCTTCCCAGGATCTTCCCTGGAACTGCCCTCTATCTTATCTCCATAGATCTCATCTGATCTAGATCTGGATCTGGATCTGAATCCTAAATGTATCTGTGGCAGAGATCTCTGTCCTCATAGTGCAAGCACCTCTGACCCTGCATTCATTTCCTAGATTACTTCTCTTCCATTCTTCCACATCCACATGGCCTCCTGCCATACTCTTAATATCCACCCCATGCTTTCCCCTTATGTTCCTTATCTATTAACCCAGAGTCTAGGGCATTCTCTGATTAGGTAGCACATATACTTAGTCAGCATGGTCCATGCTCAGGATCCCATAATATATAAAGGCAAGGGTAGGCAAGCTGGAATTCCCCAGTCTTACTCACTTGAGTCTTAGGTTTAGATTTAGTCTTGCTGACACAGGAATTGTCTTGTTGCTTCCTTGACTCTTAGCCTGCCAGTCTCAGTACTTGGCTCTCACTCTTTCGCATCTCACCTAGTTCAGGGCCACTAGTACAAAAGCCCTATAGCAAGATTAGAAAGGCACTCCCCAAGGGTTAGGGTTAGGAAGGTCAATGCATCAAGAGTTGCATTTCACATACCCTCTTCTATGAGGCTAAGGAGATCCCATCTAGAGATCTGCCACAATCAGATCTGACCCTTATCTAAATCCAGATCCAGATTTATTGGAGATTAGATTGGAAGATGCATCTATTATCTGAGATGCTAGATCCAATCTTAAGCTGTGCCTAAATCCCAGGGGAATACTCTGAAATAATAACTCAATCATATTCTAGGATTTATCTTGTTTTGGCAAGAATGTCTTATGGTCATGTGCTTGTCATGTGACTCTTCTGCTAGCAAATGTTACATTCATAACAGAACCTAAAAGAAGGTTATACTTTAGAGACTCCAGAGATATCCAGAGGCATCCAAAAGAATTTAGGAAGAATTTTATTGGTCAAATGGGACTTAGCTTCATCTTATGTGGTGTGCCCTTGCACTTTCCAGTGTCCCAATTTACAAGAATGTCAGAGGTGGGAAAAAGAGTGGTCTCAGCTCTCAATAAAAGAAATAGGCAAGACAAAGAGAGTCAAGCCTAGTCATGGGAATGGGATTTTACAATTTCTTCAAGGATATCACTCAGCTCTAAAGGTACTCCAGGGTAATCTGGAGCATTAGAGTGAGCCTGGGGGCTCAGGCAGAGTGAGGACAATGACAAGGGGATGTTTTTGTCAATATGTAAACTGAGATACAAGATATTGGTCTATAGTATTTATACCTCAGAGAAGCAGAACTATCTAAGAGTGTAGCAAAGTAAGACAGGTGCAAACTCAGAAGCAAAGCAGATATCTATGTATTTAAGAAACAAATGAAGATGTCAGGAAAGACAATGTTCAATTATATCAGACTGAAACTGAAGAATAACAGGAAGAAGCAAGGGGAAACAAGGAACAGGAACAGAGAGTAAAGCAGGACTAAGTACAGAGTAGTGGTAGAGTGGTCCAGAAAAGATGAAATGGGACTAAGATAGTACATACTAAGAACAGAGAACAATCAAGGTCAGAATTAAAGTGGAACAGGAATAAAGTACCAAAGATGCTTGTATTGGTGGCAAGGCAGAAGGTTTTCAAGCATTGCTGAAATGGGATCAAGTGATAACAGAGGGCTGGAGTTACCTGGAGGAAAGTCAGAGGATTAGATCAGCTTACTGGATGCAAAGGCCAGTCATAAGCTGTGTCAGAATTGGGTTAGAGATATGGAATATGACAATATCTATTAAAGATGAGCTGTAAAGTAAAATAGAAGAAAAACTTTTTTCTTTTATTTTGTTAGAGGAATTAAGTACCAGTTCATAATCTCTGGCCAAGCTCTTTCAAGACCCCTCTTGAATAATAGAAAAATCTTTATTTTCAAAAGTACATGAGTTGAAACAACAACAACAAAAAAAAATCTCCAATTATCTTAATTAATTAAAGTCTGTTTTATTTTAAATGCTTTACTTCATTTATGAAGACATTCTGTCAGTATGCTCTGGCTTCTTCCCCATACATACTATCTTCTGGGATTTCCTATATCCCAGATCCTTGTTTTTTTTCCCTTGCAGCTTTCACTGCCAACATTCTCATATTTGTTATGGTGGCAGTTTGGCACACCATGCAGATGAGCTATAAACCTAACCCAGTATGGCCTTGGGGTTGTGCTGATGTCAATATCAGTGTCAATATAAAAGAATAGGGTGTGAATGGATAGAGGCCTGCCACTAGAGATAATACAGGACTTAAAAAGGGTAAGTGCTCAGGGTAGCTAGGCCTGAGGAGCTGGGTTCAAACATAAGCTTGCCTATTGAATGCCTAGAGGGCTAAACAAACAAGTGCTCAAAGCTGGAGAGCTAAGAGCTACATGGGTGGCCTATTTATATCTATCTAGAGTGGTGCACAGACCACCAAGCCTGTCTGGGATAAATACTAATATGGAAACTGGCATAGGGTGAGGGTAAAGGGTATGACTAAATGGCCATGCATATCAAGGGTTTAAATGGAAGAGAAGCACAAGAATGGAAAGAAAGACTTCAGGGTTAATGGATATGAAAACAATACCTTAGCCTTGAGGCCAAGGAGATCCCATCTGGATCTCTGCCACAGATCAGATCCATCAATCTAGATCCAGATCTAAGATCCAAGATCAGATGTCATCTAGATTAGATTGGGAGATACCATCATCTAAGATCTGCTGCTAATCCTATGCTAACCCTTTAGTCAAGGTAAACTCTGAATAGAACTAACCATAGCCTAGGGTTTGGCTCAATATGGCATAGGAGTCTCACAGTCATGTGCTAGTCATGTGACTCTTGTGCATCTGAACTGTTTGTTCATAACAATATTGATTATAGGTACCTCAAATGTGTTGAGCTGCCCAGGTATCTGCTTAAAGTTGCCAAAGATCACTACTTGCCTTCAGAACATGGCCCTATTATTTGCCAGAACACCAGCCTATGTTCTTCAAGGGTTAAAATCAGGAAAGAGCATAAAAGGAAGATTAGTTTAGCAATCCTTTGCCAAGTGCCCCTTTCTATGGCATTTAAAGTACTCCTTGTCAAACTACATTGCATCTATCTCCATGGGAGCCCTCCAACCTGGTTATATCCCAGTGGCTGTAAATCTTTGAGGAAATCTTCAAAGGAATCACAGTTGGAATTGATTACTTGTGGAATTAGGATGTTGTAAAATATAATAACCTGGAGGTGGAGGAAAAGGGCAAGAAGAAGAATACCTGGTGATAAAAGCTCCTCACTCAACTGCCATTCTTTCAAATGCTTTTCCTATCTGCCAAAATTGCTTTCCCAACTTTAATACTTCTTCTTTTAGCCTCTATAACACTGCTTGAGAAAATGCAATATTGTATCTGTTTCCTAAAAAGCTTGTAGGCATGCTTATTGCTTATCTCCACATCTTTTCTTAGTATGGCAAACTCTTGGAGATAATCATTGATTTTTCCTGTTTGCCTAAGAGCCTCTATTCTTTTTAGAGCCTTGTGCACAAGTTCATTGATATGGAAATAGGTTTTGATTTCTTCATATAACTCCTCTTTTAAAGACCATTTATCCATGTCCAGACTGTTAGAATTTGTTGATTACCTACACTCTACCACTTACATAAGCTAATAGCTACATCAGACCACTAGTTATATTAGGATACTTAGTAACTACAAGTATCCTGCAGTTTTACACAAACATTACTCTAGAGTAATTTGAGCAAAATCTTCAGCCTTTCCATCTAACCTTAATAGAACTGCTGTTGTTCTTTCCCTATCTTCATCTTACTTTTGTGTTAACTTCCAGGCCCTTATCTTGGCCCACCATAACCTTCACTTCTTTTTGTCACCATTTCACTTTCCAGAATTAGCAACCTTCCTACTCAAATCTTCCTTCAACCTTTTCATTAACTCTGCTACTCCTTGTTCTTCTGCCATCCTAGATCCTAAAGGAAATAATGTGGTTGGCTGAAATAAATTACTTGACCACCTATATGATCTCAGTCTTAGCTCTTTCTGGGTCAAATCTGAGGGGAATCTGTAGATAGGCTCCTTGATATCCAGGCTGCTTTCATTTTCTGGCAGGGGGTTGACCAGAAAGTCCTCTTTTGACTGGTATTCTGCCAGAGCAGACATGATGAAGGCATGCTAGGGAACAAAGAATGGAAGGGGATGCTACAATGTTATGAATTCCTCAAGGCTTTTTTAGTACTGAGGATGGGCAGAGGAAGCATAACCTGTCTGATAAAGCAACCTTTCTATCTCTGGCTCATTTATCCTGAAAATTTAATCCTGTTTGCCTATCAAATTCATCAAACCTCCTTTAAAAACTTTCTTTTCCTAATTTATTGTCTAAGAATCCTTAAATGACCTTGTTGACTAAATTTTTTAATGTCTCCTCATGCTCCCAGGGATAAGCATGTCTGATGGGCATAAAACTAATATAACCTTTGTTTTCTAAACTCCTAAGCACAGATAGAGTATATAGTTTTTCACAAGTGAAATACTACTAAGTATTGCTAATTCTAAGGTACCTCTATATATGCTGGCCTCAAGACTAAAGAGCTAAAGTACTACCTTTGAACATAGAGGTAGTAGAACTAAGCAAAGAAGAGTGAAGAGACTTAGACTTAGAAAAATAACTAGGGCTCAAGTATGCAAGATTGGGAAATCCAGCTTGCATGCCCTGTTTATATATGCTATAGTATTGCACATAGACCATGTAAGATGGGCTAGCCCTAAAGTATTGTATAGTAAGCTAACCAATAGCATAAAGTAAGCAGAAACCTAGAAATATATATATTAAACATAAGGTATGACCTTATAGTCTAGATCAAGCTAGATCTGTGAAATGTGAAGATATAAAATGGTGAAATATGAAAAAGTGAAAAGATAAAGAAGTGAAAAAGTCATGTGATGTGACAAAGTAAAAAGTGAATATAGTATCAGAAATGTGAAAAATAATAAGTATGAAAAATGTGCATTATAACAGTATGTTAAGATAGTAAAAGAGTGAAAGTTTCACCTTAGCCATTGCAATACAAACTAAAAAGAGAGAAGAAGAGCAAAAAATTATTATTACCTAATCCTTCATTATGTATATAGTGCAAATGCTAGACAATAAAAGCATAAGTGGAACTAAGCTGTACAAATTAGTCCATAGTAACTTTGCCTATCTGTGCATTACCAACAAAGATGTGATCAAGGCTCTGGAGCTTGCTGCAAGGGGAAAGGTAATCTGTTACTATACCATTTAATACTTGGAGAAACTCAAGACATATACTTATCTCCTCTTTTTATTTCCAGAATTTTACTTGATGTGTAAGTTGTTTTTTTCTTAGCATGTTTGATGAGATGAAGGGGGTAAGGTCATGGGGTGGGTAGTTCTGAATATTTGACCATGCATGTGTGTTGTCTTTCAGGGACCTTCCAGGTTCTTGGTCTCAAGAGTCTAACTACTTGGGCTCTTAGACTGGGCATGGGTAGCCTTTTGAAGAATGTTGAAAGTGTGCAGTGAATAACAGAATGAGAATCAATGTGTATAGTATTGCAAGCTTCGTTTCAGTGTATCCTAGCTACTGCATATGCGATTTCTCGCGGAAACACCCAAAATGATAAAGAAAGAAAGAACTTTCCCGGACGAGAAAGTCACGTGAAGTCACGTGGACACCGCGTACATCCCAGAACCCAGGGATTCAAGGAGAGCGGAGGTTCATCATAGTCTCCCTTTGCTGTACGCATCTAGCGCGTTGCACACGCGTGGAAGGTGCCTCCGTAAACGATTGATCTCAAATCTATACCCCTGTGAATGCATTACCGCCGGAAGCACAAAATTAACCGGACCGTCAGAAATCCGCCAAGGCACGCGTGAACACACGCACACGCAAAGGGGCGTACCTGGTTGGCAACAGACTGTCCGTCTTTCAAATACAAGACGATAATATCTTGCTCTCTCGCCAGCTATATAAATACAATCGCTATGTCAGAAAAAGCAAGAGAAAGCGACGAAAGTAAGGGAGGGGGAAAGAATGGGACAAAAGACCGAACCTCTGTAAGGACGGTGTTGAACGCATCATCAACGCAACTCGCAAACGCGGACAGATCCCCCACGAGCGCGCCAACGACATCGAGGCGCGTCTCCAATCCGGCGTTCTCGGTGATGAGGGGGCAAATACGTTTGCGCTGTGAAGGATTCGGCACCGCTACGGCGCTACTGGTTTCCTGCGCCGCCTCAGGCGGGGAACTCACGAGCGACGGAAAAACCGCTCTTTCTGCCTTGTTCTCGAACTGCAAGGCGTAATCCCTAGAAAAGGTCCAAGCGAAGTATGCGTCACAACAGGCTGTGTTTCGAAAGAAAGAAGTTTCCTTACATGCAAGTCCGTGAAAATGCGCCAAAGGACGCGGTAACAGTCGAGAGATAGTTTATGGGTTCAGAACGTGGCACAACGATCGGCTTGGGAAGATTGATTGACTTTCAGAATTGCGCTTGCAGAATTGGACCATGACTCACAGGTCTCGATTTACTGCAACGATCATCTCATCCGTATTGCTGTCGACAAAAAAAGCGGAGTCGTGTCGTACCGTAATGGTCGCGTACCTCTGGTGCCTTTGTCTCCTGAGTGACTCTGCCTCCGCCTTTTTGGGTTTAGAATGCCTGAATCGATGTAGATCGCTCGATGGAAGTCTTCTAGGTCTCTGGTGAGGGCATCAAAGGAATACTTTTGATTTTTCGCCGAGTCCCTTTCTCGTTGCAGCAGCTTTGGTTCGAGAAGTATCAGTACATCAATCACACCGTACCCGTCTCAGTAGAGGCGGTACGAATGACAAAAACTTACTCGGGACGCACCCGCCAGTTCCTTGAGCCTATCTTCCACCGCCACGCCCGGTTCGGACAGGAAGTCGAGAACGATTTCGTTGAAATCTACAGTTCATGCGGCGTTTTTGTTGGACCACGCTCGCAGGGGAAAAGGAGGACGATCACCTTTTATGGCCACAAGTGCGACACCTGCGATGTTCCGCGATCCCCAAACCAGTGCTTCGAACCTCTGTGGATGGTATTGGTACCTCTTTCAAACGTACGACACACTATATACAATCGAGCGCTCAAAGGGATGACGAACCTGGCATAACGCGAGCGCAGTGTGTTGGTATTCGAACTTGGCGCCTGCCGATGCACCATCACGAATGTCTTTGAAACGCGAATCGAGCGTTTTCCCCTCAGAAACAAGCCCCAAGATATTGAGGGCGAGACGGTCGGAATGAGCGAACGGTAATGCTGTCCAGGATGGAGCGATTTGCCTGTTCTTTCTTACTGAACGATGTCAAATATGCGAGGTTTGGGAGTAGGAACGCACGCCACTGGCAGAGTCGCTGCAACAGCAGAATACGGAGGAGGGCTCTCATCAGACATGACAACGAGGTCGAGGGTGGTGACTGGACGGCGGGGGGATGATTTATGTCACTGAAGAAAGGACACCATATACCACTGGTCGCCTTGCAACCGCATGCTAATCAGCATGTCTGGGCGTATCTGTATAATGTGACATTTTCCATGGTTGATACATGCTTTTACCCTGCCAACTCCTCCGTATGGCGAGAAGTCATAAAATGGAAGCTGATTTGACGCTGCCGCCTTGAGGTTTCCAGAAGATCGCGTTGTGACTCGAAACCAAACCTGATCGCCGTGATAAGGGCACTAAAGTAATGTCCGCGCTACACTGGAACGCGGCTAAAGCACGACAAACCAAGTCGATCCCTTCAAACACTACCCATGGGGATAATGCACGACGAACCTACAGCAAGTTTGCATTTCATGGAGTACATCCGTTCACGGCTTCAATCCAGAATGTTCATCATGTACTTTTTTCTGCGCTTCCTAGGTGTTTATTCACCCCCAAAGTTTACTATCAGAACCGCTGAGACCCTGGATCATGGCACCCCTTGGGATGTTCACATTCCTCGAACGCCTTCTCTCTGCAGCGCGGTCGCCACCCAGCCTAGTTGTGCCACACTTGGACACGAGTTCGAAAATAGATCGGTAGGTATAATACCCACCACCAGCAAACCAATGGAACGAACCACCCAATCTTCGGACACCCACAGCGCACTCTACCGACTTTATGGCTACGCCGGTGATCCTGTATCAACCACAAAGAACCAACTACCTGCTCACTTTGGACGAGCCTTGGCAAAGCCCTAGACCAACCACGGTGCAGACGACACCCACGCCGAACGCGAACCTTCGGGCAACTCTTCAGTCTCTGACCGGTGTTCCTCGTGATCTTCCAACAGAGGAGACACTTTGCCTAGAGATCGAGAAGTTATGTGCGGCAACTCTTGCTATAGACGGAGCTTTCTATGACATTGGAAGAAGATTGTCCGATGTATCGAAGGAGCAGAACAAGCACGCCGACCTTTATAACACTTGTCTTGCTTTGGAAACCCAGTGGAATGAGCATCATGCGGTAGGCTCCTCTTCTTATGAATGGTAGAGGGAACTTACCGGAATTATAGACGTATCAAAGCCTCATCTGGCGCTCCAGGGAGTTTGCCGGAGAAGCACAAGGCACCGTCGACGGTACGACACACAGTCTGTGGTACTCAATGATCGAGTTTATCCAAGTGTCACCAGACTTTCGCGAACTGGTCTTACCTTCGTTGAGAGATCGGGAAAGGACTCGTTCAGAGAAACAAGAAATCATTCAGGAGCAAATAAAAGTGCATTCCAGTACAGTCCCATTTTTTATGTCCTCACCTGGACCCAGGTACTCCAGGACACATCGCAACCATCACAGGACCTATGCCAGGAATGTAAGATGTCCCTCGGTCTAAGTCGAGTTTTTCTCATTCATCAATGCGTTTGTAGTTCTTAAATTCGGTAGAGCTTTGGATGCGTACATCTCACAATTCTCTCGCGTCATGGAAAGTCTCTGTATTGGCGAGCAAACTACAAAGGTCAATGGACTGGAGAATAGAATGCAAAGTGCAAAAGACGTCATGGATGTGTAAGTCATGCGCTTTGTGATCCTCCAAAGTCTCATCTCCCCGTTTTATTAGCGTCAGTCGAGAAGTGCGAGCACTTGTAATGGATTGCTGGTCTGTCTTGACGCGATGAATAGGTGAAGGAATTGGGATGGAAATTTGCAGCAGACGTTGCTGTCGCTGGTATCGCGCTCTTGCTTGCGTTTATAGTTCCTACATTCTGGGCAAAGGCCGTTGACGCTGCGGTAAGTGAGTCACATACCCGGACCCGCAACTAACTCATCACCCTCAGGCGATTGGTATCGATTATATGAACGTCCAACAATCTGGACTCAAGTTACTCGAAGCATACAGGCGGCGCAATCGTAGGTTCCCTCAACTATACGTCCCCACAAAATTACTCACTTGGGCTGATTGATCAAGTGGCTGTCGGAATGTACAAAGAGACCAAGGCCGAGTATGACCTAGAACGGGGTTGCCTTAATCAAATGATGAAACTGGAGTCTGCGCTTCGTGACTCGTCTCCACTCGTCCAAGAAGTGACCGAAAAACTAGGGATCTTTGCGAGCGTGTGGGCCGCGGTGCGTCCTCCGAACTCTCGCCTGTTTTTGAGGAATATGAATTGGGCCAGCCTACTTATCGGCGATCTTACTTTTAGATCACGGCGGACATACGAAAATTAAAGCAATCCCTCCATCATGCACAAGACCCCACATCGCAGGTGAAGAAATTGGGTCCGCGAGCGCGCAGAGCGTGCGTGCTGATCTCTTCTTTTCCGTTTTGACAGTTGTTCGTCCTGCGTGTTCGGCGGTTGGAGAGCATGTACGGACACCTCAGTCAAGCACTCCGTCACTACCAAGTCAACGTTCGGCTTCATTAGTAAAGAACACACGTGGAAGGGAAGACTAGCACTTAACATTCCATCTCGTCTCCTGAATAATCGTCCGTTTGGATTGTTCAGTAATTTGGGAGCCAGAAACCATGTCCCCAAGCGTCGTCGGTCTAGGACCCTCGCACTACCCGGTGCACGGCAATGACGTAAAGATGGCACTGCTAACTTGGAGATCAGACTTGAGCAAGGAGTTTTTGCATGACCGGCGCGATGTCGGACTCTGACAAAATTGAATCCCCTAACCTTTTTGACTCCGATCCCCACCGCACTACTTGCGTCAGTAGTCCTAGATCAGGCATGCAGGACGAGGTGATGCGCATAAGAACACGACGTGAGAGCTGCTATATAGACCACGATGGCAGGAACCATACAAAGTCTATAGATAATGCGAGAGGCATATGCATATGGTGTTCGAAAGGACAACCCCCGCCCTCGCTGCCTAGTTTGATCCACGGCGAAAAAGTGATCGAGAGCAGCGAGTGTGTACCAGTAAAGGGGAGTCGTTTATCGTTGAAACACCGTTAAGGAGACTGGAAGGGTAAGCAACGGACTCCCTAGCTAGCGGTAACGACATCCAAGCCCCCAGTGTTCACCTCTTCGATTTCAAGGTACAAATTGCCATCACTCTCGTTGATCAATGACGATTTAATATGTGACGACCCTTGGATGAGACTGCACGCTCAAGAACTTGACTTCGAGCATCCGCTTTATGGTGGTCGCGGCAACCGGAAATGGTTATTACCCAAGATGCCAAACCCAGAAGGCTCTGTCCCTCTCCTTCACCGCAAACGCTGAACGAGTGCTTCCTTTGCGTGGAAACTTGCAAAAGAGCCTCCGTAGTATTTGTTGAAATCGGACTTCGCATGTGGCGCATTTTACTTGCCTGGCTTTTCTTGCTTTTACATCTGTGTGCACTGCCATAGCATATGATGCCAGGAAGGGCTACAAACAGAAATGTTCGAAGAAAGTGTAACTTTTGCGGAAATGAGCTAGGCAGGGTCGTCGTAGGCAATTCGGGACCCATAGAGCGTGTTGCTCATGTGGGGGCGATCACCAGTGAGTCCCTAGACTTGGAATGAAACGAATGTGCTGGCTGACCTTCCGCCATCTTTTTCCAGATGGTGATCATTGCCATTCTTATGGCCGTAAGTCCACACTGTCTACTATGCAAGGCAAGAATTCGTGAGCAAATAAGGAAGAGCGATCCAGGTCAGATCATGGTTGGATTAAAAGCAGTCAATAGCTCTGCTTCCCACGTTGTCCTCAGTGCCCCCTGTATGAACGGTGTGTATTATATCCCTTTGTTCGGACATGCACTTCTGTGCATAAAGTATCGGTACCCACTCTTGGGTTACTCCTTGCCTGTCCATTCCAATCTCATTTGGCCCCTTGTTTACCCTAATGTCGAGACAGCAGGCACGGTGGGACCTACATCTCATGAATGTTGGAGTCGGTAATCAAAGAAGAGTTTTTGAATGGCCGTAGAGTGTATACCCCTTTCAATATTGGATCTGTCCGCTAAAGAGTCGAACATCAGTCTAACTCCCCATGGCAAACATTACCATCAAGGTCAGGGAAAATAAAGGAGCAGCAGTAAAGTTGAGGACTGTGATGGACATCATCTGCACTAAAACAAATTGTGGGTCATTTTGCAAACAAAGTCTCACCCATGAATGGGAGCCTTACTGTATAGAATTCAAGGAGGGGCCCAAAACTGCAGAATACTTGTAGTCACTAAATATCCTAAGGTAATTAATTGTTCAATGTAGCTATTAGCTTATATAAGCAGTAGAATCAACAAATTCCAACATCCTTACTCAAGATTATTATTAGTTTTTTTCTGGACATGGATGCAAGGAATGCCATGGTTGTTCTAGTTAGTAAGCCTGCAGTACTCTGAGGGCTGTAAAAGAGCTGTTCTTAGAGTCTGTGCCTTGGGGAGGATGGCAGGACTGCTTCTGCTCACTGGTGGCTCCACTGTTCATGTTCCATAGCAGATGGACAAGATCATTTCCATAGTGCAGACATGAGCTGCTGGAATTACACAGCTTGCTCATGCTGATGGGAACAAAGTGGAATGTTTGACTTTATCACCATGTTACTTTGTATGCTGTTGACCCACAACATGTGCCCACCTTCATCACCAAAGTGATACATGCAATAGCAGTCAACAATACCATAACACCAATGAATTTCACACCTGTTATATGGAGGGCACTTTGGAAGGCTCTCTAATCATGTCCTATGGTCTTGGAGTCCTCAATGCTAGTGATTGTATATCAAGAACACGGAGCAGAGAGAGAACCAGCTGCTTGCAGGCAGGTGGAAATACATTCATCTCTATGTGACATATGTAGAATTGGTTATAGAGCCTGCAGAAGAGACTGCACTTGTCTTACATGTGATTGGAAGTCAGAAGAAGTGCAAGCAGCAGACGTTGAAGGCTTTGCTAACAATGTTTTTGACAATTGCCAAGTGTACTTTGGCACTCTACTTAGCTAGTCATTATCTTCTGATTGCATCTGAATAAATAACAAAAAAGCATGGAAATGGGGGTCCTTGATGTTCAAACTGCATTATACTTGTAGTCACTAAGTACTATCATATCACCCTTAGTGCAAACTGCATATGCAATGCAAATGTTCAGAACACCATATTCCACATATTCTGTAGGCACAAAAAAATTAAGGGAGATAGATACACATGTATTCAAATGTCAGTCAAGAAATTGGCAGGAGTTAAGAGGAATAATGTGCTACAATCTGTCAATATCTGTTGAAATCAGTGATGGTATTGACCTTTCAGCCCCAGATCTGAGAGATTCTGCTTCTAATTTGGAGAACTAAAGATAGGAGTTTGTGGATAAGTCCCTGTACATTCTCTCTAGCAAGTATAAGGGGATACTGGCCACTGAATGAAGCTGTGGAATTAATTCTTCATGAGCAAGTTGATATAGATTGTCACACTTGAGCACATCTGTGATAAATTTAAATCTCCACAGAAAACCTGCCAGACCACTAGGTTCAGAGTCTACAATAGTAGCATCTAACACTATTATCTTCACACACACAATGGCACACTCCCAAAAGTCTCAGAAATACAGGCATGTGGAGGCTGAGACAATCCTTGAAGAAAAATGTGATAAGGCTTGTAAAGCACTTCACAGTGGTTTCTGCAAGAATCTAGCCACAGCTACAAGGAAATTTCAGGTTCTGTATCATACTCTTTGTTAGTGTTACAAACAGCTTGCTATTCCTTGATCTCAGGCCCATAGAAATCAACTATTACTTACTAAAACACAAGAGGAAATCATTTGTCATTGAATCAAGTACATGGCTATGACTGGTCACCCACTCTCAAAGTGAAGCCTTTAGATAAAAGCTGGTAATCTCAGTGAGAAGTTGAAAGCAAAGGGTAAGCAGACTGGGAAGGTTGAAATGACAGGACAACAATGGATTAATAACTTCCTCAAATATTATCCTGATTTCAAGCTAGCACAACCAACAGGGCTTGATCCTTGATATGCCCAGATGTTTAACTTCATTGTTGTAAACCATTATTTCAAACTCCTTGACAACTTCTTAAAAGCTAAGGATATATCTTCAGAGAACATCTACAATATGAATAAGAAAGGAATTCAGCTTGGTGAAGGATGAAAGAGAGACAATATAAAGTACATCTATGCTCAATCTATAAAGTTCCAGATTAGAATACAAAGTGCAAGCCTAGAGCTTGTTACTATAATTGAATGCATCAACACAAATGGTTCAAATTTACAACCTGGCATTATATTCTCTGGAAAGAATATGCTAAGGGATAAGTTGTTATGAACTGACACCACTTAGCTATGGTATATTTTTTACTTTTACCTTACATTAGACTCTTTTCCTATTTAGCTTCGCTTTTAGCCCCTTTTTCTATGCCCTATTTCTTTATTTAGCTAGCTTATATATGTCTTATGGCATGGTCCATGCACCTTGACTAATAGGATATAAGGGCAAAGGCTTAGACTGGAGAATCCAGTCTAAAGCACTTGTTTTCTTGTTTACTGGTTGCTATAATCCTTCCTCTTAGTCTGATCTGCTTGTATGGGCACCTCTTAAGGCTTTGCCTTTGGGATTAGGGTTGGACCCCTTAACATAAGTATTTTGAAGAGAAAGGCCTTTTGTAAGTGCTTACCAATTATCTTAATAGCTATGGTCTTAATTATCTTACTTTAGAGTTGCCTTATCATCAAAGAAATGGACTAGCAACTTCATCAGAACATAGTGGTTTGAGAGAAGCTTCATTCCACAAGTGACAGTGTGCAACACAAGTAAAAAGCCAATCTTGCTTATTTATGATGGTCATAAGTTACATGAGACAAGAGTACTTTGTAAGGCTACTAAATAACATGGAATCCACCTGTTTTATCTTTTCCCTCACATAACTCATCAAATTCAACCCCTTGATGTTGGTTGCTTTGGCCCATTGCAATGTGCATGGCAAAAAAGATGTGTCATTGTAATAGAAGAAACTGATAAGGGCATTAGTAAAAAGAATTTTATATGAGAATATATGTTGCTCAAAAGAAGGCATTTAAAGAGGAAATGGTGCAGAAGGCATGGAAAAGTAGTGGAATAAACCCCTTTAACCCTGGGGTATTTACTAAAGAAGACTACACATCCAGTTATACCACTTCCACAACTTTTTATCTTTCTGAAATATTTCCATTAGCTAAGTTCAATTTTGCTGCCATTGATTTGTCATCAGATGACCCTACATATGCTGCTTCCAGCTTCAAATCAGAATCTGTTATAAATGACAAGTTTGAATACACAAGAGTCATGTGCTCATTATGTGATTATAAGACTCCTATGCCAGATTAAGCTAAACTCTATGTTATGGTTAGTCTTATCAGAGTATTCCTTGACTAAAGGGTTAGCACAGGATTAGTCAGCAAGATCTCAGATAAATGGTATCTTTTAATCTAATCTAGATGACATCTGATCTTGGATCTGATCTATGGCAGAGATTCAAATGGAATCTTCTTGATCTTAAGGCTAAGATGCTATACTTATATCCATTAACCCTGAAGTTTTTTCTTCCATTCCATAGCTTTTCTTCCATTTAGACCCTTAATATGCATGACTTGTTTAGTTATACCCTTTACTCTTGCCCTATGTCCAGTTACCATATCAGTATTTATTTCTGGTATACTTGGTGGTCTGTGCACCATTCTAAATAGTATAAATAAGCTATTCATGTAGCTCTAAGCTCCCCAGCTTTGAGCACTTGTTTGTTTAGATATCTAGTCATTTTAATAAGTATCCAGTGTTTTCTCTTTACTCCTCAGGCCTAGCTACTCTAAGTATCTTCTCATCTATTATCCCAAGCCTTATCTAGGGTTAGAGTTATCTTTATTCTCTATTCTTACTTCAAAACCAATATTACACTAGCACAACCCTAAGGCAGATTGAGTTAGAGTTAGATATAGAGTCTACATAAGCCAGTCTGTAACAGAATCTGAGTCATTATTATGCACAAGCTCTGAAATAAACCACAATTTCAGCAACTGGAAGAACTTTAATGGTAATACTATGGCCATGCAAGAGTCAGGCTTAGAAATGAAAGAAGAAGATTTTTTGTATTCATACAGTAATGGTGATAGAGTGGTAGCAAGCCTTGAAATGGGTAAAGCTGGCCCCTTAGATTTTTCCTGCAATAAATCAGAACTTTTTAATCAGTCATGTGTCTTTTCTACTGCATTTTTCATGGCTGCAATATGCTGTAAAACATGGTCAATGTCAAGGACATTATTATACTCTACTATATTATCCCTAAGGGTACTTAATTAACCAAAGTCCATTGTAGAAAGGCTCAAAAATGCAGAAGAATGGATTTGTGACTTGAAGAATGAAAATTGTTATATTTTCTTCTTTTTCTTCTTTTCTCTCTTCCTTTTCTTGTCTTTCCACTTAGCTTTCACTCTTCTTGCACCTTGAGTGCTTCCTTGTTCATCATCCTTCTCTTAGATTCCACTCTTCTCACATTCTGGCCTTGCCCAGACCACTCTCTTATTAAGCCCTTTGCTTGGGCCTTCTATCTTTCAATTAGCTAACTCATAATTGTTCTATCTCTTTCTATCTGTTTCTACATGAATACCTTACTCATCATTCATCAGCATAATTACTTAGTTGTTCTCTGCTTGAACTCTATTAGTTGTACTATAAAATAGTGTACTTCCTATCCCCTCTTTCTTTACACTACTTCTACCTTTCAATTATCTCACAGTTCTCACATCACCTCTGTCCTTGTAACTAGTACTTGAAATCACTACTTGTGTCCTGGCATTTAACCAGAGAGTCATCAGCATCTGACTTTAGCATATCTCTAAGAGTGTAGCTGGTACTATTGAGGCACAATACTTTATTTGTCATCTTCCATTTATCTTGAGGCTTACCTTTGATATTGCCTTTTTCCTCTTTCTTACAGCAAGGTCTATGCCTGTCTCTACCTGGGCCAAGCATAATAAAAATCAAATATTGATGGATATAAAGAATATAGCAAAAACTCACTACTATTTTGCTGGACAGATAATTACTCATTTGCAAAAGCAGCTAGATGCAAAGGAGGAAAATCAAGAATGGTAACAACATGCACAGAAAATCAACAGCAGTGCTTGAATTCTGACATCAGAAAAGGGCCATGTGAAGTACAAAATGAATATGCTGAACTACTTCTAACCCTAACCTAAGGGCTTTTATACTAGTGGTCCCTAACTAGGCAAGAGAATGTGAATGAGCCAAGCTAAGACCACTTGTGAAAGCAGATAGATATTATATGGATAATCTGTAAAAAAGATAATCCCTCAAATATAATACTAAATTAAAACTCAAGTAAGCAAGACTGGGGATTTAGTCCTGCCTACCTTACTTCTTATATATTGCTAGAGGGAACTGCTTACTAAGTACAGTACTACCTAATAAGAAAGATAACCCTGAACTCTATAGATAAGAAAGAATAGAAGCATAGAGTGGAGATTAAAAAATATGGCAGAAAACTATGTGGATATAGGAGAATAGAAGAGAAGCTATGTAATGGAAATGCAGGGTCAGAGGTGCTTGCATTATGAGGATGGGGATCTCTGCCACTGATAAGATCCAATCTATAGATCTGCCACAGATGCATTTAAAATTAGATCCAGATCAGATCTAAATAAGATCCATAAAGATAAGAGAGAAGGGCAGTTTTAGGGAAGATTCTGGGGAAATTCATGTCAGGTAACTTATGATTACATGACCACTGCTAAGGGAAAGGAATAATAAATACTCTTAAAAGAACAAGATCACAGACTAGGGTTAGATCAATTTTGGGGTTTCTTGTGCATGATCACATAATATCACATGACTGGTTCTAATGCAGCAGTGTCACTTCATAACACCATGTGAAGCTGCAACAGCTTCAAGCACAAGAGAAGTTAAAAAAACAGCAGAAGGCTAAAGCTAAGGTTATAAAGGCAGTTAGGGAACAAGCATGCCATGAATATAGGGCAGATTCTGGTTGCATTTTCACAGGTACTCTATCCAAGGCAAGAAAGAAGGAAGAACTTGAGGATTTGACTGCTGCCCTTGCACTTTCTGAGATTAGAAAGAAAAAAGATCTTTTTGCACAAATCACTACTCACTTTGACAGATTTCCACAACTAAAACTTGATATCTGCTTCAAGGAGCTTTTTTCCTCTACACAAGATCAGCAACATCCTCATACAGATAATGATCTTTTAATTGAACCATCTATCCACTGGCTGATACCAGCACCTCCAGTCTTGACAATAATACCTTGAACTACTTACAATTTTAGTTCCCTACTTCATCCAATACTATATATGATGGCTTCTCAGGTGCTATACCTTACTGCTCACAGTTATAATATATCTACTACTTGTTCTGTAACCTTACAAAATTTCATCTGAGTCCTTGGGTTTCTTGCCTTCATCCTGTTGCGGCATCATATGTCAACAATGTCTGAGGCTGGAATTTCGAAGTCCGTAGGTGCCGGATGCATGAACCGGTGTGACGAAAAGTTTGCATTGCATATGCAAAAGACGGCAAAAATCGGAATCAATCTACACGCTAAATGCACACCAGAAAAAAATCGGGAAAAATGTGTAGTAGATGGAGCGCCATTGTCTAAATTCACATATTGAACCCGAGGACAGTAAGTGTACTTGTGAAGATGTTAGAACGAAAATAGTGATTTTTTTGCACTAAGGGTGATATGATAGTATCCTAATGTAACTAATGGTCCGATGTAGCTATTAACTTATGTAAGCGGTATAGCGTAGGTAATCAACCAATTCCAACACTTGAATTCGTCAAACATTGCACGTGTTGTCCAATGCCACGGACGTTCTAGCTCATGCACTGTCATTTAAACCCCAACTGTTAATATATCCTGTGTGTTGCAAGCGCGAATACGACCTTACCCACAGCGTTAATTGTCGACTTAGTTCAAACCCCTGCAATCAGCATTGATTTGTTCTGCCAGTGCAAGGGATGCATCCTATCGAATCAGCGCTTGTTTGTACATAATCATATGTACTGTTAGGGTTATCATTTTTGTCCAGGGATCACCACACCTCATTATGGAATGCACCATGTGGAAATACGTCTTAATCACTGACAGCATAGCATCATGCGCCTTCACAACCATCATCCCTGCGCAGTGGGTTCCAAGAGCGCCCGCAATCAATGCATTCCAGAGATGTTCCAGGTCAAGCCCTCTTCGTCGTGCTTTTGGTACTCGTGCTCGTCAGTGTGGCGTCCACTGACGTTTCATCTTCGCTTAAACATACAGGCCGCTATACGGAGGTAACCGACTCGCGTCCAATATCAAACGCAGCTACGCTCGATCGCGCGGACATTATTGTTTGTCCAGGTCCGGCGCCTCCTACTGCACGACCATCCCCCGTGGTGGTTTTCCTGTTTCGACCACAGGGACGGCATCACATTTGCTTGCGAAACTTGAAAGTGAGCGACTTTTACCAGAGAGCCAGATAACCACCGAAACATGCAGAAAGTGTGCGACCAAGTGTCTGGGCTGTGCAAGATGGCATGGACAGGTCGTTGGCGGGTGTACGCTACTCGCTATTCTTGCAACAAAGTGCGATGGACCCAGCCGAAATCCAATTTCAGCACAAGAACACGGCCTTGACGCCTTCTTTGTGAACCAATCACAAGCTCTCGAATGTGCCGTTTCGCACGGTACGCGTATCAACAGGTTATAAATAGGTGTCGACACTTTTCGTATGTGCGTAAGTAAGTGCTCTGGATTTTATCCGTATACTAGCATAAAGGATGCAATCATGCGCCAGAAGGCTGCAGCGCTTACGATTGATATTGATCGCTCATAAAAGCCCTAGTGTTCTGATGAAAATGCCTCCTTCGCAAGTGGTGTTAGTGTTGCGCCAGAAACCCCCGATGGCCAAGTGGACTGCAACAGCCTAGTATCAAACATCTGATAAAAACGCATACAGCATTGTACCCGACAGATCAGGAATCGTTACGGCACAATTTCGAACACAGTACAGAAGACATAGCCACTCTCTGGAGACACTGCCTTCAAAAAACACGATCATCAGCAGGCATTGCGAGGTAATTTCTATGTGGTTTGACATAACACAGGCAATCCACGAGGCGAAAACACTTTTGGAGCGTCATTCTGCCTTCATCACACTCTCGATACGCTTCTCTTGCACTCTCCTCCTGAGATCGGACCAGATTGGCCAGCCAAAGATGAACGTTGCAGAAAGGTATGCGCCCTATTGAAACGAATGGTTCATGTCAGCGCAATGAGACGTACGTAATCACCTCTACTCACTGCGGTGAATGTTCCCCTGACGTAGCGTCTGCAAAGATGCCACGTATAAAGGCTCTCAACGACATGTGCGGCGGCTGCGCTTTGCACAAAGTTCCACATAGTGGGCCGGAGTCCAATCACGCTGTAAAATCTACGCGCAGGCATCAACACAGCGTCAACAATATTCGCCGGTATGCACAGCAGAGGCGTTCCCTCGGGTTGGTGGCACGCCAATGCGAAATACACTGCGCTAAGGAGGATGGGCACTGCGGACATGGACGGAAAGCGGAACGACGTTATCTGTGGCGATTGAATCTAAGGTTTGAGCGAGGGTCATGGCGAGTCAAGTAGCCAGAATTTAGACGTGCGAGAAAGAGACGGCACACGTCAACGTACCATCCCGAGCGTTTCTTGGGCGTCGGCTTTCATGGCGAGCAATCTCGGCTTCACGTCATCATAACCTTTGAGTGGTGGGTCGAATTTGATGTGGACAGAACCGACGTCACCGCTCTTGAGCGAGTAGGAGAGGTTCATCCCCTGTTGTATGATGTGTTCATTTAGATGCAGTTTGCGGGCCAGGGGTACCGCAGCTCACCTTGCAGTCGATATCCTTCATCTCAGCAGAGCGGACGTTCCCAGCAACTTTACCAAAGTGCTTAACGTATGCGACTAGGGTGTCCGGATGGCTCCTCATGTACATGCAGAGGAAAGTAGACTTGGAAGCAACTGGATCAGACATGGCACTTCTCGAGCAGTACTGGGAAGCACGACCTTGCCACTAGGAACGATATACTGCCTTTAGAATCTGCACGTGACTTGGTGTGACCGCAGGAACGCTTTGCCGCGATACTCTACCGAGACGTGAAACCTTGCCGCGACAGCAAATTGGAACGCGGAACGTGGGCTGAAACACGGCCGTCGTGCGACCCAGGAATCCAATTGCACATACGAAACACGACATGTAGCAAGAGTCAATCAATCCGCTAGCTGGCAACTACCCGGGTCCACCTCGTCACGCACGGCGTCAGGAATGACAAAACTTATGCGATCTATAGATCATGGGAGTGTTCTCTGGCTGAGGGAGGGATCGGGCGCAGCACCACAGCATGATGCGATCGTGAGAAGGGTTGGTAGCCGTAATGGTCAGTGCGGTCGAACACCACGAGGTTCTTGATAGCGTTATCGATTCTCCATTTGTACGACTGCGTAAGCCCTCTGGGGTGGTCTTTCTCCTGGCTGCTTCCCCCCCAGACTAAATTCCTGTGCGATCGTGATCATGGCGATACGCCGTTCAAGTCTAGCCCTGTCTTGGGTGTACCCTTGTTCTCCAATGCATAGACTCCCTGCGTCGCGAGACAGCTGATGCAAGGCAGAAAGCTTCGTCCGCTGCGAGATGCGAGGCTAGTCCAACGTGTCTCTCAGTTTTCCGCTGACCACCGGTCTGGGGGTTGCAACTCATATGAGGTTTCCGAGGGTTGGACTTCGAACGAGGTCAGAGCAGGTGCTTGACTGGTACTGTATGACCACGATCTGGCGTTGTACGGGCAACCCAAATGACGGCACGACAGCAACGCATTACTTCCAAGCGCTACACGGGCACGGATAGACCGGCCCGCCGTCAGCAACATCCCGGTGACGATGAACGTGTCCAGGACAAGACTCCGTCACTTGGTACTCGAATACCTCACTCCCACTTGATCCCCCCACCACCTCCGTCAAAAATGGCTTATGCAGAGCGCGACAGCCTCGAAGAGGGCAAAGTCGCTCTTAGTGGAAAAACCACCGTGAGGTGGAAACACTCGGGAACGGAACAGGGCAAAGGTGCAGTGTTTCAGATGGGAAAAAGATAATGTACAGGGAGAAAGGTAGCCTCTATATATACTATAGCTAGGATGTGACATATGTGTGTAGGGCTCGAATCCTGGAATCTATGACGAGTTCATGACGTTGTCCCATGCCGTGTGCCATCTATGGTGTGCCGTCTATGATGAGCGCCATGCAGGAGGACAAGGGTGGTGCACGTTACAGTTAGTCACCCAACATGCTGCTCTCATAACATACCTCGGGACAACGATTGGATCGTCATGGCCGTCTGGATGTACCGCCAACTTTTGCGTGTTGTATGCCCCAGCCCAGGAGCTCTTGTTCAACTGCATGTCGAGATTCAGGAACAAGGACGTCAATAGTACCAGGAGCGCCTAGTAGAATAAGCTTCCAGTCTAGCGGCGCACACAGGACGTCGAGCCGATGACATTTGTGTTCTGTGGCTCAGTGATGCAGTTGTCGCCGCGATCAATAAAAGGTGTGGTCGTGATACAGCCTCGATCAAACTGTTCGTGTCTTTTGATTCACTAATCACTCACACGACTTCTTTCAAATCTCAATCTTGTATTGCAGTTCTAGATCTTGATTTCTCCTGGGTGAGACAAGGAAGTGTTGATCAGCAACTTGACCCCCGTAGCGCCCACTTGTCGTTATTGCCCTCGTCGAAGTAATAGCTATACCGACGTGGGAAGGCGTATTATTGTGCTCCTCAATGACCTGTGTGTCCAGTCGTCCCAACAATGTCCTACTGCATGTATACCACAAAAAGATGAGAAGTGAATTCACCCACGGCCGTTGCAAGCATTCGATCACTTGTACGAATGTCCAGCGTCATCGCTATTGAGCGGTCACCCATCACCGGTCACTCGTCTTGCGGCCTGTCGGTGGTGAACGCAATCAATGTGTCCAATCGTCTCTCAAAGTATAGATGCACAAATGTCGACCGCAGTCGAACAAGACAATGTAACCTCGTCAACCAGTCTGACGGATCTTTTCCCTGTCCTATTCTTCCCGAGCACGTCAGCGATACGAAGGACATACCCCGAAGAACACCAAAAGTGGGCTCGCGGCCGGGGGCGCAACTCGTAACGGAGACAATGCACCGGTGTACGAAATGGCTATGAATTGTTCGCATGCCAGCACAGGTAAAGGCGAAATCGCTGGCCACTTTCGATGGGTGCATGTGTCATGCACGGAATGACAGCCTTGGGAATGTTGGCTAGTGTGCTCCGCTGGCATTCGAGAACACGCCCATAAACGAACAACGTCAATTCTCCGCAAACTTACTCGGCCGACGTGTCAGTTCCACTTCTCCCAGGTTCGAACTCCCAGCAAGAACTGTCGACGTAAGTGGGTAGGTACCTCGACAACATTATACTGCTGCTGGTCGGATTTGACATGACGGCGAGCTCTTTTTTTTTTGCATCTTCGTTCTGTGGCGCGGTCGGGATGATCCTCGGTTTGATCGCATCCCGTGTTTTCTTATGAAGAGAAATGGAAAAGGGGAGTCGCCGAGCGCTGGAATTGATGGAGAGGGACGTCCGTGTCATCCACGTGTCGAGGCAGTGAACGGTCTACTTGGGCGCATCAAACGTGGCTACCGATCAAAGCACCTCTCCTACCGGTGCACACTGGTGCACATGGCCTGCTGAAGACGGTGTTGCACGGAACAAAAGGATGAAGACAAACCTGTCGGGGGCAATGTCGAATTGGCAGCAGTTGGGGAAAGGTCGGCGCCGACAATGAGCGATGTCCATGCGGTCGCCGAGTTGCCGGTCATCTCGGGACATTCGGCGGCGCGTCTGTGACTTTGGGCGCTGACTCCCGTGCATAGCCCCGCTCTCAACACCCCAGCCTCTGTGATATGCGCGAGGCTCACTCCCATCGATCTGTGAGTCCTCCGTGAATGGCAGTGTCGGTGGAGGACACGGATGATCACCCATCGTAACCCACAGCCCCGCGATGTATGACGACGAACCTGGGCATTGAGTCCCTGAACAAATTCGTCACGTGTTTCGCTAAGGCTTCTACGCCGGACAATGTTTGACCCTTATAGATCGCTGCGTATATATAGAAGATAAGGAGCCCGTAGCCGAGCTTCAAAGTCCAGCCCCCCTCAGCACTCATCCCAGCGATTCAGACATGTCCCATCCTCTCCATCGTGTTAAAACTATGATCCGAACTACGACGGAGGCCCCGTTTTCCCCACTGCTCGCTTCTCCTGTCTCTGCTCACGATCACCACTCGCATGCAACCGGAGTTTGCCCAGTCAGAGGGTCCGACCATGGCTACTGCCCACCACAACCCAACGACAAGAGGTCGCCTTGCCCTGCCCTGAACGCGCTTGCTAACCATGGGTTCTTGTAAGTCAGGGTCCACTGCATGATATCTGAATATAACACTCATCACCATGCGGTTCGTCTCGCATGACATAATCAGGCCAAGGGACGGGAGAAACATTGGCCCGCTCGTGATCTTCCAGGCGCTCCGCGACGGTTATCACTTATCGATGGTCCTGGCCTTCATCCTCAGCTTTGGTGGTTGGTTCATTATCGGCCAGCTCCGCAAGTTGTCCCTTTGGGACTTATCTCGCCACAACTGCATCGAGCACGATGCCTCACTTTTTCACCTAGATGCACACAACGAGGACGAGTACGCACCTACCGCAGTCAGTAACTCCTTGATGAAGTCGGCAATGCATCAGGGTGGCCGCTATATCCCTGGTCGCATGACGCTGGAGGATGTCGCCAACATCCGTGTGAAGCGCGAGATGGCACTTAGCAAACCATTACAGAGGTGGCAAGCGGAAATTGCGCGGGGGGAAATGGCGATTGCCATTGGCATACTGGGCGGCAAGGACGCGGCCAAGAACGGTCTTGACCTTGAGGTCCTCCGCCTGTGGGTGACGCAGGAGCGACTGCCCGACAATTGGCAGCCAGATCATACCCAGGGTCTATGGAAAACAGCGGAGATGTCGAAAGTCATTCGCGATCGCATGACGGCGATGACGAAGGGTCTGATGCACAACATCCTGGATGACGAGAAAACGTCTGTTATGTCGCCAGCAGATGTGGTAGTTTCGCCCACGGAGAGGTTTTGAGTGGCCTCAGCGACTTGGCTTTCGTTTCAACTTTATTTAAGTATATCTTGTAATTAGGACTTGCTCTGTATCGTAGTAGTTGTTAGATAGTTATTTAGTACCGTTCACTGTACCCTGTCTTTAAATACTGATCACCTATGGAAACCTGTCTCTGAATTGATCGAGGCGGATACTGTGGCCAGAAGATGAGTGTGCATCACATGTACCATGCGACTCGTTTGCGCTTCTCTCTTCTCTTGTTTCTGATGGTACAAATGCGAAGACGTCGTAGCGGAGATTGGAGGACGGTTTGCTGAACGTGAAGTTCTGTGAGGCGACGATTCAGCAACGACAGCCATCCGAGCATATCACCATCGCGTAAGCAGCTAGCATCGGGGAGTCGTCTGTTCGGACAGTGCAGGAAGAAATTACACGAGACATGATCCACGAGAGTAGCAGAGCGATTCGTCACAGTTCGGTCCTCGTACAGTGCGACGTATTCAGAATACGATCATGCAGCGGACGTATCAGATAAAAAAGTGAAGGTACCTGACATAAGCAGATTGAGCCTCCTCCAATAGATGTTTGAGACGCTCCTGGCGCACGTCCCGAAACGTAGGTATAGTCGGCGCGAAGGTGATCGATTCCTCGTGCACGATGCGATCGGCCACTCTCTCCTTCCACACTCTCGAAATGTCGCGTTCGTCAGGTATCAAGATGCTCAAGAGGCGAAAAACAGGGATGCTCTTGACGGGTCGAGGAATATCCCGACAGAGAACGAGACATACGAACGTTGCTGCAGAAGCCGGCGTGTGGAACGACCACTTCCTTATCGATGGCCGGCCGAGCGCGTCAAGGAGCCGCTCTGTTCGAATCCGGTAGTTTTGAGATTGCAAAACGAGTCTGGCGAACAGCCCAAAGTAGGAGGACTGGACGAAGAACAAGGCACCGTGAAGCAATATCTCGGTGGATGGAGCCGACGCTATGCAGGCGGCTACCGTCAGCAGACCAAGATATTCTCCCATCAACCTTGCCACCGATCGCAGAGGCGTTATTCCTGAGGTTGGTCGTACGGGGTCGTTGTCGTTGGTAGATGCCCTCAGTCCCAACCAGCACAACTTGCTCACCATGCGCCCCCCGAATAATACGTAAGATATCTCTTTGAGATGAGGAATGGCAGTGTGTAAATGTAAAAGGCGCATCGCTATGGCCTCGCATACCCCACGGCATCCACCCTCCAAGCCACCATATAACAAGTCAGAGACAAGTTGCTTTTCTTGCCAAGTTTCGGTCGCGGGGGGAACGCTTTGCGTGAGTCGAGGATGCGCAAAAGAGAGGTAGAAGCCACCTTCGGTGACGGCCTCGACCATCCTCTGGCTGCCCCGAACCACGACCGTGAAGTCGTCGTCCATGAGCACCGCGCATCCGGGACTCGAGTCCAATTCCGAGGGGTGCACTGGTGTCCTTCGAGTGAGCGTGAGCGTGCCAGGTCCAAGTATGAGAGCGCCGAGAAAATCGATAACAATGAACTCGGCAGCGGGAGACCACTGGTGGGTCCGCAAGATGATGAGCAAGCTCAGCAGTATGGGCACGAGCACCATCAGATCGATGTCTGCCTGCGTCGCGCACTGTGACCCGAGACCCAGGTGCGGCACGTCGTCGAGGTCTAGAACTGCGACTGCCTGGAGAGGAACACCGTCAGTCTGGTGCAGTGCGTCTGTATCTCCAAGTTCACTAATAACGGGAAGATTTTTGCTGTGCTGGAGAACGAGCTTTGCGAGATGACCTGATTGCCGTTTGGTGAGGCTGGCCATGGGGGAGACAAAGTCAGGCCCTGTGCGTCTCCCATCCCAGAATTGTGAGCCGGCAACGGACGCAAAGTCGAGAAGGACCTGTGCGAACTGTACAGGGTCGAGAGCCCTGACAATCGACAATGCGCGTTTAAGTTGGGTCACCAAACCCGAGCTTGCGAGCTGGAAGCCGAACATGGTGGACACATGAAACTCGGCACTTGCGCATGCGCACACACACACGTGAACTCCCTCGTCGGTTATTAGATCTCGACAATGTCAGCAGCACCGACAGATAACACTACGGTAGTCCTCGTCACTGGGTGCTCTGCAGGTGGGATAGGATTTGCTCTGTACGTGTCATCCACCCTCACGTTGGGGTGTGTTCTGACCACCAACGGCCACTAACCTGGGCACAGGTGCGAGGAGTTCGCCACACGAGGATGCATTGTGTATGCAACGTCTCGGAGGCTCGAAAGCATGCAGGAACTGCAGAATGCGAACATCCGAAAACTTGTCCTGGACGTCACCAACGGAGACGATATCGAACGCACGGTGCAAACTGTCGTTGCAGAGACCGGCAAAATCGACATTCTCGTGAACAATGCGGGCGCGATAGCTGTTGGTAAGTTCTGACTTTCAGCGGCCTTGTCTGTCATGCTGAGCTACACTCTTTTTCTCCAGGCCCTGTGGCTGAAGCCACCATCGACCAAATTCGGCGGGCTTTCGAGTTGAACACCTTTGGCGCTCTACGCGTGTCGAATGCGGTGATACCCTCCATGTTCCAGCGTAAGGAGGGCTTGATCGTGAACATTGGTTCCATCGCAGCCCAAGTGTGAGTTTTGGGTGCCCCTCAAATGGTCAGCCAAAGCAGACGCTTCGTTTCGCAGAACGACCCCATGGAATACTCTATACTGCGCTTCCAAGGCTGCGCTTCACTCAATCTCTGAGGGGCTCGCAATGGAGTGCAAGCCATTTGGCGTGAAAGTCATGCTCGTCGCTCCGGGAGGTGTCACCTCTAATATCGCAAAAAACCAGGCAAGGACCTTTCAGCTGTCGCCCACGACGATGTACAAAGAGTACGAGCCAAGGATAGTTGGGCGGATGAATGCCAGCCAGGGTCAAGGGAGTATGGACACGCACGAATTCGCTCGCAGGGTGGTGACACAAGCTCTAAGTGCGAGTCCACCACCGTATATGTCGTTGGGTTACAACTCCACCTGGTTTTACATCTTGCAATGGCTGCCGCGCCAATATGCCCTTGGGAAGATGTACAAGGCCTTGATTGGCTGATGGCCGGTATGTTTCACCTCTTCGCCCTCCCACCGTATCTGGTCAAACCATGCCCGTGGTCGTGTTCAGCCGTAATGTAATCTCCGTCGTCAAAAGCCAAAATTATCTTTGACACGCTCGGAATCCCTGCGATTCACGCATTCGGCCCGTTCACCGGCACTCCATCACAGAAGTCGCTGGATACGTACCATGTCCGATCGTGGGGGAAGTGCGGAGGGTTTGACGACGGGATAGTGCATTACGCTAGACATGTTTCTGAATGGACACACTCGGATTTTGGGACGTATGGGAACTACTTGTTTGTGCCAACATCGTTCATTGGGAGGACGAGTGATATGTGGTGCGGGTCCGCTACAAGGAGGCGACGGGACCCTGACCCCGGTCCGGTGATCAAGACTATTGATGGTCTGCCCGCGAAGCCCGATGGAGTGATAACGACACGGGTAGATACGGCGAGCGTGAGTAGCGGAGCTGTGTCCTCAAATCATCGGTCGTTACGGTAATTCAAGTTGGTCCGCACATGTCTTGGATGGCTTCTCGCCGTCACGTATCAAGCGCGAATGTAGTCACCTGGTCGTATCTGCCACTTTAATTAGAGAGGTCGCACTGTCATGGCGTCGACTGTGAGCGATCTGAGGTGATGTCGGGCGTGGTCGCACCCCGGACGGACACCCCACTAGGATGGGTGGTAATTAAGGATGTCAACAAAGTCAAACAGATATCATGTCGACGTATGAACGAGGGGACTAACTCTCCCGGTTCACTTTCATGCCCCTCTCTCGACGCACTCCACGCTTCAAGTTTTGCCGACTCGCCATGGCTGCCAAAACTCAAGTCCTCGTCACAGGCGCCACTGGTACGTCGCCGGTGGTTCGTCTGGCCATTACCCCTGTCTGAGAACTGTCTCCGCACAGGCTACGTTGCTGGCTCTGTGTTCGATCGCCTCCTCATGCACCCCAATTTTGCGACCTATGAGATCATGGCGCTCATTCGTAAGGCGGACAAGGCCCCCGCCTTCGAGTCGCTCGGAATCAAGACCGTCCTGGGAACCTACGACGACCATGCACTTCTCGAAAAACAAGCCTCTCAGAGTGATGTCATATTCGCGTGTGTGAGTATACCTGTCGGTCTACTCGTCTGGTCTCATGTGTTCGCCACCACCAGGCGGATTCTGATAATGCAGAAGCGTGTGCAGCGATCTTGAGAGGTCTGAAGAAGAGACGAGAGGAGGTCGGTGAAGTTCCCATCCTTATTCATACCGTGGGTGGTCAGCACCGTAGAGGATTGTCGCTTTCTCACGCGCAATTATCTAGTCTGGAAGTGGTACGTAGCTTCTCGAGCATTTGTCTTTCGTTGGCTTGATTCCTTCTTAGCGGTCGTTATCGACAACACTGACGGAGGCCCTGCGACTGTGGCAGCTTGGGATGATACAGACGTAGCCAGACTCGACACTATTGCAGATACCCAACTTCATCGAAACGTCGATGTCCTCCTTCTCGCGGCTGATAAGGAAGGTGAATCTTGTACCTGTCTGATACATATTGTCCCAAGCATGCCTTCTTCGCGGCGTCCCTGCTTACGTACATACGATCACAAGGATACGTGAAGACGTACATCGTCGTTCCTTCGACGATCTACGGCGTTGCCTCTGGGAAACTGGTCGATCTAGGTGTTCAGAATCCACGCTCTATTCAACTCCCTTTAGCTGTTGCCGCCAGTATTGCGAGAAAGCGTGGTGGGTATGTCGGCCAGGGACTGAACGTGTGGCCGAACGTCCACATCGATGACAGTACGCCTGTCACATCTCTCTTTGTACTGAGAATCAAGGAGACTCACTACTGCACCACCGCAATCGGCAGTCGCGGATCTCTACATCGTCCTTTACGACGCCATCCTAGAAGGAAAGGCAGGCCACGGTCGCGAGGGATTCTACTTTGGCGAGAACGGCCACCACCTACTGAAAGACGTCGCTGCCAAGATTGGAGAAGCGCTCCGTGAACTGGGTGTGAGCGACACGGCAGAACCGAGCGTGTTTACTGAGGAGGACTATAGGCGATTCCCTTTCGTACGTGTCTCGTCCACGGGACAATATGCCCATTTGTACGCACTGATCGGGTTTTTTTAGCTGTCTTTCCTCCTCGGAACGAACTGTACGTTTAAGGCGACCAGAGCACGTGCGCTTGGCTGGCAGCCCAAGTACACCACAGAAGATATGTTGAAGGGCCTCAGAGGCGAGGTTGAGTGGCAATTGAGAAATGCGCCCCGTGCTTGAGATCCAAGACTCTCTTGGACGAGCCGGACGGAACGTCCTTTGTATCTGACTGTGTCTGTATATTAACCTGCGATTCGAATGGGTGATGACTTTCTGTGTGGAGTCAAGGGAAGGAAACTCCTTCCTGTTACGGAAATACCTGGACATAAAACATAGAATTGCGCGAGGTGACGCTCTAAGCTTATGTAATGATTACCGTAAATGGAAGTCTAAAGAGCTTTACAACAATGTAGATTGTCACGCATCTGTGACAAACTCTCGGCACCAGAAGCTGAGCACAGGAAACCTGCAAGGTCATTAGGTTCAGAGTCTACAATAATAGCACCTGACACTATCACCCTCATACACACAATGGCACACTCCCAAAAGCCTCAGAAACACAGGTGTATGGAGGCTGAGACAGCCCTAGAGGCAAAATATAACAAAGCTTGTGAAGCACTTCGCAATGGTTCCTGCAAGAATGTAGCCACAGCTACAAGGAAATTTCAGGTTCTGTATCATACTCTTTGTCGGTGTTACAAACAGCTTGCTGCTGCTCGATCTCAGGCCCATAGAAATCAACTATTACTCACTGAGGTGCAAGAGGGAACCATTTGTCATTGGATCAAGTACATGGCCATGACTGGTCACCCACTCTCGAAGTGGAGCCTTCAGATGACCAGTCACCCACCAGCATCACTTGGACATCCTTGATGCACCCACGCCGGCTGGTACCAGCACCTCCAGTTTCGACACTAATCCTTTGAACTACTTACCATTTCGGTCCCCTACTTCATCCAGTACTATATATGATGGCTTCTCAGGCGCTATACCTTACTACTCTCATTCATATTATACCCACTGCTTGTTCTGTAACCTTTTGAAACTTCATCTGAGTCCTCAGGTTTCTTGCCTTCATCCCATTGCAGCAGGAATTTCAAAGTCCGTAGGTGCTGGGATGTGTGACCCGGTGTGACGACAAGTTTGCATTGCATGTGCAAAAGACTGCAAAAGTCGGAATAAGTCTACATGCTGAATGCACACCAAAAATAATAGGGAAAGATGTGTAGTAGATGGGGTACCATGGTCTGAGTTCACAGACTGAACCCGAGGACTGTAAGTGTCCTTGTGAAAATGTTAGAACGAAAGTAGTGATTTTTTTCCACTAAGGGTGTAATGTTAGTACTGCCCCTGTTCTGGCACGTGCCAGGTCTATGGGTCTCAGAGACTTTACACCCATCACTACTGCCCTCTGTTCCCCCGCTGTCCTTGCTTACCCTCCTTTTACTGCACCACATCAACGACCACCAGCCATGTCGCGGAGCCTGAGTATCGTGCGTCTTAACAGGGTCCACGTGGCACCAACCGTGCTGTGTGGTCACAACGCCAGCATGACGTTTGTCTCATTTGTTTCAGACGATCAAATTATCAGTGCATCCGACGATGAAACCATTCGACAGTGGCATTTGCCAGATGGACACAATAGAGTGCTCATGGAACCGGTAATGTACGCTGTCGCTACGTCGCCTAACGGACGCTGGATCGCCATGGGCGGAAGAGACGGGAGGGTGAGATTGTTGAACCCCGAGACGCCCACGCAAGTCGTGAAGTCCTCCGAGAGGCACGCACAAGTGATCAAATCGCTGTCATTCTCTCCGGATTCAAACACGTTGGCAACTGGCGCGCAAGATGGAACAGTCATCGTATGGTCCTCGACGCTCGCACGAATCGCAGGTCCACTCGAGGGACATAGGGATTCAGTTTGGTGGGTCTGCTTTTCTCCGGATGGACAGAAAATTGCAAGCTGCGATCGGGAGGTCATCCAGGTCCGGAATACCACTACATGGATTAGTCTGGCCTTCGATGAAAAGGCGTGGTCGCTTGCGTGGTCTCCAGACAGCCGCTCTGTCTTTGCTGGGTGCATGGATGGCAGTATCAGAATTTACGACGTCCACACTGGCACGTTACATCGCACGTGTAGTGGACATGGCGATGTTGTTTTCTCGATCGTGTTGTCTCACAACGCCAAATTCGTCGCAACCGCATCGTGGGACAAGACCGTGCGTCTCTGGGAGACAGTGACGTTCCGACAGGTTGGT